>CAIGRP010091434.1:0-31915 GCA_903798385.1 Fraxinus cuspidata | reverse complement strand
TATGGTACAATAATGAAGTATTTGATCACAAGTAAAAGAATAAGAGAAATATTCAATTGATCATAAAAGCTCTAGTAATATCTTTTTTCACACTATGAAATTGTATAGAAGAACCTAATATTTATAGAAAACATGAAGGAGATGTCCAGACCCTCTTACCTATGTTATTGATGAAATATTATACCAAAAAATCGAGTCCAAAACAAATTTCAACTTCCAATGGTCTTCCAAAATAGAACTTAAACTTGACATAGGACTCCAACAGCATTCTAAACTGAATTCTTCTTGACATGAACTTCAATTAAAATTCTTCAATTACTTAAATAATGAATTTGGGTCACACCCAAATTCTAACAATCTCTGCCTTGACATGAATTCTACTGCAACGAACAAAGATCCAAAATATTCTCTACTTGGAGAAGAAAATCTGTCTGCAATGAATGAATTAGCTCTTCAACAATAATCAAAATTGATTTCTCCAATCAAACACAAAATATTCCACCTCTTCTAATAAATTCAAGCACTACTCTATAGAATTACTTCAGATTCCCAAAACATCATAATAATTTTAGAATTCACCAATCTGGGTTGTAACACATCCCAAAGCAAAATCAAATTCAAAGACTTTTAAAGAATACCACTTGCTAGATTGTACATATTCTACTACGCTGAAAGCATGCTAAACAAAATCAGCATCAACATACCTTCTACCATTGGGCATGTCCCTAACAATTGAATATAATTGCACCATGGGTGATGGTGGCAAAATGACATTATCCATATTTTTTGAACTCAACTAAGCAGTACTCTTCAAATCTAACCCTTTACGAGCTCCTAAATGAATTATACCAAACTGAATGTCCAGCACGGTATTGAACCTGTGCTGATTAGCTCTTCTAAATTCTGCACTACCCTACAAAATGTATAATTGAGACATTTTCTATCCCTCCAATGCAACCTAGGCACCCTTACAAACTTTCAAAACTCCACCTCCACCAAAGAACTCATAACCCTTTGAATCAAGGATAGATAACGAGATGAGATTCTTCTTCAAATTCAGAACATGTCGAACTTGGTCAAGTGTTCTAATTGTCCCAACCAATAGCTTTAATCTAACCATACTAATTCCAGCAACCCGACAATGTGTGTTGTCTCCCATAACCACGACNAATTGTCCCAACCAATAGCTTTAATCTAACCATACTAATTCCAGCAACCCGACAATGTGTGTTGTCTCCCATAACCACGACACATTTGGAAACAGTTTCATATTTAGTAAACAAGTCATTATTAGGACACATATAAAACACAGATGCTGAATCCAGAATTCAATCTTTTTTTTGGTTTAGACTTAATGTCAGAAATAGGCAAGAAATCTCTCTCACTTACAATGTTTTATGCGAGGTATGCTTCACTTGAAGTCTTTGATTGCTTTCCATATCGACTTGTAGCCAACCTTTCTTTATTCTACAAATTGTAGCAATCATTCTTCATGTGCCCCTTCTTCTTGTAGAAGTTACAAATCTGATTACTGAACTTAGACTTCGATATGCCCCTTCAGGAATCACCATGAGCAACAAGGTCTTCTCCATATCTGACCTCTGAAACCAGATGATTCATCTTCTCTTTTGAAAATAAAGTATCATACGCCTCATCTATAATGAGAGTATCATGACTATACAAGATCGTGTCTCTAAATGAAGAAAATGAAGTGGGCAATGAACACAATAGGATCAAGGCCAAATCTTCTTCATCATACTTTCCCTTTAAAATTCTCAAATCAGTGATGGTCTTTTTAAATACAGCCAGGTGATCTTCCAATGATCCTCCTTCTGCCATTCAATGAGAGTCTAAACGTTGCTTGAAATGTAACTTGCTTGTCAGACTTTTAGTCATTCACAATTGCTCCAACTTAAACCATAAAGCAGCTGTTGAACCCTCCTTCAAAATGTCCTGAAGAATGGTATTCGATAGATGAAGATGAATGTGAGAAACTGCCATCTTATCCTTCCGTAATTTCTCATCCACGGTCAAAGTTGCAAGTATCTTGTCAATTCCCAGCAACGTATCATCCAAATCCAGATGTGCAAGTACTGCACGCATCTTAACCTACTATGGTGAAAATATAGTGCTCCGATCCAAAAGCAAAATGTCATATTTCATGAAGTCATAACGAACAAAAATCTCAAACAAATCAAACATTGCGCTCTGTGGACTGTTGAACCTAGGCTCTGATACCATTTGTTATGAAACAAACAAGGTACCTGAATCGCTATGATACCACTTGTTATAGACCGATCGGATTGACATGTTGAAATTATATGACACAATAATGAAGTATTTGATTACAAGCAAAAGAGTAAGACAAGACAAGAAAATATGGCAGAAGAATTAGGAGATTTTATTCGCTCGTGAACATAATGGAAAAATATACAATTGATCCTAAAAGCTCTAGTAATCTCTTTTTCACACTATGAAAATGTATAGAAGAGCTTAATATTTATATGGAACATGTAGGGTGGTGTCCAAACTCTATTAGTAAAGTTGTTGATGAAGTATGATACCAAAAAATCGAGTCCAAAACAAATTTCAACTCTCAATGGACTTCCAAAATAGAATTTCAACTTGACATAGGATTCTAATAGCATTCCAAACTGAATTCTTCTTAACGTGCACTTCATTAGAATTCTTCAATTACTTCAACAAGGAATTCGAGTCACACCAAAATTCTAACACTTGAACTATCAACAAATACATCACATATCGTTCTCAATATTATCCTTGTATCAATCCATTGGCGAGTAAGCAATTGAATGTCAATTAACACACAATAAACAATTAACACAAAACCAAAGTTGCGTGAAATCAATTGAATTAAATAAACATCAAATGTAAGCTACATCATTTATCCTAATAAATAATTATCTAGTCAATCATAATATTAGAATTAAACAATAAAATGAGGAAAAAGATCACCTGGTTCATTATATTAGAAGAAAGCACCCAATTTTAATGAATATTCAAACTATTCTTGGACGACCACCATATTTATAGACCATAATTTAGGCCTAATTTCATGCCCAAAAGTGAAAGTAATTTGAGTTTCATCATAATTACGAGTTTTGGAAAATTGAACTTCGGGTTCCTTGAATTTAACTGTGCGATTGCACATGTATAAGGCTGTGATCGCATGGTTTCTAAAGATTGGGAATTGCTGCTACAAATTTCAAATTTCTTTTAATTGTTCAGCCCATGTATATTTGCTATGAAAGTCTTTCAACTTCCAAAATGGATATCTTGGTCCCTGAATTCCATGTTTCATCAAACTTCAATCCTTTTTTTATATTAATTCTTGTTTCTTTTCTCTAATATCGAATTTTCTACTAAAATAATTAATTCACAAGGATAATTAAGTATCAAAATCATCATAAGTACTTCTAAAGATTACTTTCAAATGTCAAAAATAAGTGCAAAATTTACACTTATCAAAAACGCTTAAACATTTGTTAGTCATCGAATAAAGCAAAATAGAAACTTAATTATACTATAAATAAATAAACTCAAGTTCATATATATAGTTTAATATCTCCTCAAAATAAATATCTCAGTCACAAAATTTAAACAAATTAATGGAACAGAGGATAAACAATTGTTTTTACAAACTCCACATATTATATATTCAGATTTTGAGCATGTATATTGAACATTCTCAATTTCACTGATGGTACTTGAATTAAGTCATGCATTTGAACTTCCAAAGACACTTCCCAAATAATATCGAATCTTGAGTATGTCCTTATGATCTCTCATCACTCGTATTACTCTCTTGATTTTTTAATTATTTTCTTCGAAGGTGAACTAAAAAAGTGATATTGAGTTTATTTTTATCATAAACTTAACTATTTTCCAACTCTTACTCTATGACCAAAACATGCAGTTAGTTTTTTGAGTAGGTTTTTGTCTAACCTAGGTAAACCTCATCAGAATGTACTTAAATGGCTAAGACACCTAACTCCAACTTCAAAAGGGGGAGGAGGGGTTAGTATTTAAGAATGGAAGTGAAAAATTAGAGCTTACGGGATATGTATATTCTGACTTTGCAGAGGATAAAGATAAAAGAAAATCTACCACTTCTTACTTCTTCAGTTTAGGTGATAATTGTATAACTTGGAAATCACAATTATAATCTATAGTTACACTCTTCAACACTGAAGCAGAATATGTTGCATTAACTAAAGTTATAAAATAATGCATGTGGTTGAAAGGCCTTCTATGTGAATTAAACTTCTTGAATGATAATGTTATGATTTTTACTGATAGTAAAAGTTCATTGATCTTGAGTAAAAATCATGTTTATCATAAACGTTATAAGCATATTGATGTGAAGTATCACTTCATTAGGAAGAAGTTAGTTTCTGGTGATTTTATTTTCTAATTAAGTGGGCTGGCCATCTGTTACTTTATCCGGCTCAATATTTAATTAATTAAATTTGGTCAACGAATTAATTAATCCAATTAATTAATTTGAACCTATTAACAAGCAACCTAATTAATTAATTTTCCAATACTTGTTAATTAATTAATTGATTAATCTCATTCTTCCGGTTATTCTTTTGTGTGTGACTCATTAAGCTCCCGACCACGATGTCTAAGAACTTGAATTTTTTTTATCTAATCAAAATGGATAAATTAAGATACTATTTTTTTAATTTATCACCAATTCATATTAATCGTCCCAAATTGACATTATGTTGGGCAATACAAGTGACGAAAAATGTTACGTGGTATGATTGAACCAAATTTGTTCGTTTACCGTGAAACTATAATTCTTTCGTCAGTATGATTTGATAAATTACGAGATATGGAAATGTGTTAATCTTAATTATCAACCATATTTTTCATCCCAATATCAAGTCAATTTAAGTCGAAAACTACTTTTCGACATATGAGTACACCTTGATCAAGGATTTCATTATCAACTTAATTGAATGAAATGTAGATCATAATCTCTTACTATCTAAGATGGACGAATCATTTATTAATCATTCAAAACCTTTATATGATTTTTGAGATACTCGAATGACGTCGTATTAACGGCCCCTAGTAGAGCAACATCCAATATCACCAAAGTATGACTATCTTCAAATAAGGCACTTTGATGACCTTAAGTCGAAGGTTGAATTTCACTCCTAACGTTAGAGTTTAACCAATGACACTCAAATAGTTATCCATGCGGAATCTCCCCAACGGTTTTTAATGTTTTGTTCTATAACAAAAAAATCACATGTTTATTTAAGAGTAATCACATTTTAGCTCATGAGATCAATTACCAACTTCACAAGTAAGAAATGTCACACGTGATGATCTATCCATAATAACGATATACCTATCTAGTTATTACTTACGACTACGGATAATTTAAGATTATGTAATATGTAATTGTATCTCATAATCACAACTTATTGTGGCTAATAAATTATTAAGACTTAATTCTATGATTCTATTATTTAATAGAATTTATAGTAATTCAAATAAATAATAGATTTTACCAAAATAAATATATTAAACATATTAAAAAGTGTTTAAAACCTAAATCGACTGGATTTAGAGTTTTAATACTTACACAATGTGTAATGTACATTGTCTAATAGGGCTCGGCCATGGGGCCCATTGGGCGATAGTGCCAGCTGCTGCATCAGAGTTATTCGTGTTGAAAGAGTTTGGAGTTCTGTACAGTTTTCTCACTCTCGCAGGCCCTGCAGGTTCCTTAATATTCTCAGGTCTCATTGCCAGCAGCATATATGGCAGCGAGGCAGAGAAGCAAGCTCACGGCCTCCATCACGGACAACATAGTTTGAAATCTGTTTTATCGAGTTTTGTCTTTGTGGAAGAACTCTGAAGTGTGAAGGTGCCATTTGCTACTTCTTGACTTCCTTGATAATGTCAGGACTTTGCTTTGTTGCAGTTGTTTTAAGCACGATTCTTGTGTATCGGACAAAGATTGTTTACACTCACCTATATGGAAAGATCTCGAACGTAATTGTGCCTTCACAAGTTAAAAGTATGGGAGAGATCCAAGGTTTCTGGGGATTTTTCGTTGACTAGCCGTGTTCCTAAAAGTATTTGTGGGAGAGAACAATCTAATAGTACATCTTTCAGCTAGAGAGAGGAGGGGTTACATCTTGTATAGTAGTTAACAGTATACCACTTCAAATAACAAGTAATGTTGTGATTGGTACCCATTATCACGACTTTTGCGTGTTGCATACCCTGATCTTCTATTGGACGAATAATATTTGCTTCTGCAGTTAAGAGTGGCAAAGGGTGTCCGAGATATTGAGAGGCAGCCTACATTCACAGTTTTATGTTCAATCGTTGTCTGTATTTCTATGACTAATTGAAAATCTTTGGAGAAATTTTGATTCTAAAGGCCAGTTTGCTGAATAAATCTATTGTTACTCTAGAGGTCTCATTTCACTGTTTCAATTGTTCTTCATTATCATGTCCTACATTATGGTTCAAAAGATTGTACTTCCTGTTCGAATAGTAGTACTTCATTACAATCTATAACCAGCTTTTTGGCATTTGGCTTTAAATTACCCAAACTTCACATCGTACAAGGAATAAGATATTGAACCACCTTATTTAAAAGCTTGAACTATTAGAAAGAGAAAAACAATTGTTCGTATTTTGTATTCCACGGATGTGAATTTTACATGAACAACACTATTTTCAACACTGATATTTTATGTAATGGTTGAATGACAAAAAACCAGAACACAGATTGTCTACACCAAATGGAAAACTATAAACAATTTAATACATTATTGTCCAGAGTATTATTACTTGGTGAGTACTCTCATGTTTTTATTTTAAACTTTTTGTGTGAAATTGATTTATGAATTGAACCTTGTACAATCCAACCTTATTTCTCCTCGTTTTCCAGTTTTAACACCAACCCTGCCAAGCTTCCTCATCGCAGTGCTAAAAGCTCCATTGAAGACAGAGGGGTTGCGCGCGAAATCATTTACAGTAGGTTGGGAAGCTGGGTCGGTGAACAGAACCTGATCCGAAGTGAACAGTCCTTTCCCTCCAACCAGATTCTGAAAGTATACGTTGTCGAATGTTTGAGGAGAAACAGGATCGATGTTAATAGCTATGGATGGATCAACGTTTTGCGGGCAGGATTGCATCAACTGTTGTGCATAATTAGGATCCAGGGTTGGATCAACAGGGGATGATGGTGAAAACGAGTACATGCGGTTTGCAAAACGATCGCAGTGGGAAAAGCCAATAGTGTGAGCTCCTGACAGTGCAATCATATCAAGTTGCGAGAGATTGTGTTTGGCAAACATAGTATTGAGGCTTTTGAGATCAAAGTTCGGCTCTGGTAAATTTCCAGAAACTCGAGATGCTTTGGATACGAGTCCATCTCGCCTCCCCAGTTCCACAGCGAATGGAAAGCCTCCTGCCTGAACAAATTTGCAAAATATAGAACAAAGTCAGAGAATCTCAAGAGAGTCGATGAATTAAAGAAAATATTTATCGAGATGATGTCGAAGGACATTGCTTGATTACCAAAACCACCACATCTCGAGCAGCAATGGTTAAAACGTCCGCACATGATACTACCCCTGGGCACTGCGCCTCGACTGCTTGTTTAGCCTTGATCACAGTATCGAAGCCATCTCCGGCCAATGAAAGATTATCTGGAGCATCTTTTTCAGCATCATTATTTGGTGAAGCTATAAGAACAGAGGCATCACATCCCTACAAACCAGAACAGATGGAGCAATTTATGATCAAATGAATCCGGCTGAACAACTCGATTCTTTAAGGTTAACACGGGTCAACGAATTTCACTTATTTCAACATCAGATAGTTGCCTTTCTAATTTCTCAACTGTGCATAATTATCACTAAAATTGTCATCAAATCTAAGCAATTAACCATATTCATGCATAATTTAGCCCCTGTTTGACTACAATTATTTTCAAACTCGTTTTTCTACGTACTTTTTATCAACCAATCATACAATAAAATATTTTGTACATAAATCCAAAACTTTTCCTTACTTTTTAACCACATATTCTCCTAAAAATCACTATTCAAAACATGGTTTTTCCCATTTCAAACTGCTTCTATGTTCTCAATAAGCAATTGTCAGTATTTTCTAATATGTTTGCTGTAAACGTTGAATCATTAGTTGGGAAGTTTCCTCGTCCTACTTTGTCATCTGGTGTTTACAGAACTTAGAAAAGTAAACATTTTTGTAGGTTTAGGACATGAAGGGCATGTTTGGTGCATGATAGTATAAGAAATTTCATTTTTCTTCCGTAGTCGAGAATAACTACTTACCTCAACAAAACAGTCATGGAAAAAGAGACGAAGAGTGGCCGGAACTGTAACGAATGTTTGGCTTAACTTTGTGGACACAGCCTGCCGAACAATGGCTTCTACATTTGGACAAGTTGAACTGTAAAAATTCTCCATCAATCTCCCTTCTCCTCTCACCAAAAGTATAAATACCATTAACAAACACAGCCATTTCCATGTCTTCATCTCTCTCTCTCTCTCTCTCTCTCTCTCTCTCTCTGTGTTGCTTGTGTAGACTTATATGTGTGTATATATATTGGAGAAGTGGATTAAAATAATGAAAAAAGAAGGGTGACTCTTCAAACAATCTTCAGTTTCTGTTATAGAATGTTTCTTGGTCTATGCCTCCACCACAGTTGATAAGAAAAATTAAGCAGCCATCCACAGAGAAATAATTGCTGTTAAAAAGGAAATAAGATTAATTTTTCCCCAGTGGGTATATCCTTGAGTCAACCTTTTCATTTACTTGTCAGAGAAGTAAAATAATTACTATTTAATATGTAATTTCTCACCTTATTGTCATAATTTACTTATTTTAACTTTCATAAAGGAAAAAAAAAAAAAATTTACTTACAAGTAAATTAGTTAACCTTAGCCAAGGATAACATTAGTGCTGGACAAAATAACTTATTAATATATATTTTTAAAATTAGGCTATGCAACTTAATCTTGGTGACATTTGTCTATTAGGTTATCGTGTTGAATTATTTTATTTAAAAAAGTTTAATTGTGGGCCAAGACTATTTCAATCGAAAAATGCTAAACAATATCTTGTATTCAGCATTCTTAGAACTCCAGACCAAACGATAAGATCAATTAGCCTTTATTTCATTTAAGTAGAAAAAAGAGAGAGAGAGAAAAAAAAAAAACCATGTTTTTCCTATAATCATGAAAATGGACTTCTTACCATTGAATTATGGGAACATGAGTCTCTTTCATAAGTTATTACAACCTAAGACTTCAAGCTCAGATTTTATCATAACTCATTTTAATTTGAATTTGAGTGATAAATAGAAAGAATCTTGTACTACAAGAATTTTGAGACCAAAAGAACCTATGAACGAGAGCCCGATGAATTTGAAATTGTATCTATATAATTTGAAGAAACTTAGCCCCCTATTTTAAGTCATACTCTTTAAAAAATTATATTTCCTCAATCACTTTCAACCATGCATTCTCTCAATAATAATAATTTTACACGTAAACACAAAACTTTTTCTTGATTTTTAACTATACATTCTCTAAAAAATCATTAATATAAAATTTTTGGAGCTTAACGATGTTTTCTATAATATACATAGCTCTTGCATTGAAGTGTTGAAATATTATCATAATGCAAGTTGATGCTTGTATTATTAGTCAACAACAAGAAGGGTTAATTAACATACATAAGTGAAAATGACAGATTAACAAATCTTGGTTGTACCAATTCAGAGTTTCCACATGGAGAAAAAAATATTAACTGAGTTATTCTCACACGATATTGCAATGTCCCTATGGTCAAACAAATGCAATTTCTAGTACATAACTCGTTTGCTACTTACCAAACAAATCCATGTTAAGAAGAAAAAAACTTATAGGGTGAAACCTGGTATACTGAAATTCATATATTTCGACAATTCAGGAATAGAATATGTGAAAAAAAGAAAAAAAGGTTAGATTTTTCGAGTTTTATCTCCTATCTTTCCGGCTAATTATGAGATATCGTTTAGCACACCATGTATCAAATATATCATAACTTTTGCCTTTATAACTAATTATCAATAAAAATTCTTTGAATAATATTGTAAAATAATTTCATAGGACTTCTTAGCCAACATAACATTTTTCTTAGTAAACTAGAGAGAAGAAAAAATATATTTTGATATCAATTATTCTTTCGTGGAATTTGTTTTTTTTACTATAATCAAGACATTGATTAAATTGCAAATATTATAATAAGATTAGGGAGTGAGGAGGATTGCTTACGTACGTAGAGTAATGCCGCGTGTTCGAAAGATGTGTTGATCAGTTCATTCTTTGAAAAGTTCCTTGTAAGTTGTAATTATTCATTAATTGAGATTAACAAGCTACAAAAACTCTCTTAGCTGAAAATGGACTCCAAATAGACTTTTCCTATCGCATAATAATAATAATAATAATAATAATAATAATAATAATAATAATAATAATAAATAAGGGTTAAATGGACTTTTTATAGATTTTTAATAACACTATTATGATGAAGAAAACCTTAAATATTCGTTATTTTTCCATCTCGACATCAGACTTAAGAAAGATTTTCATATAATTTATAGTTTTGAAAAAGAAGAGTATTTGATATTTAAAACCGGTTTGAATTTATCGTTGGACATATTTTTGATGTAATATATATATATTATATAGAGAATAATGACACATGGATTTACTACATATTTGGTAACAAGAACTGAAGTTTAATACCGCAAGCAAAGCAAAGCAAGTTTGAAATTAATACAAGATTATATTTATAAGTTATCTACTCCTTTTTCTTTAGTTTTCTACTTTAATTTCTTAAATCTTGATTGGTGCATAATTCATTACTCAATTTCAAGGTCTTTGTAGCTTACTAGTTAATATGAATTATAGCCCAAAAAGATTGCCAATTGTGGATGAATTATAATATGACACATAAATTGTCCCTTAATCGTTATTAATTTGGAAGTTAGGGACAATTATTTTATTAATCAAGCGTGAGTGAGTATGTGAGCATTTAAAATATATGTATTTAAATATACTAATTATAATCTCAATGTATAAGTTCATAAATAGTTGTCACATGCAATTAAATATGCCAAAATCTTATTAGTTATGACTTTATAAATAAAATTTCTTTACAAAATATGCCAGTTTTGATATCATTGTTTTAATAAAATTTCTTTACAAAATCTTAATCTCCCAAAACTAATTATCTTAATTCAATAAAACGGTATCTTATCCTTTTTTTTTTTTTTTAAAGTAAACTTTCACGTCAAAGCTCATACTTTTAAATTTTTAATTCCAATCTATGAATATGATAATGTAGAGGTTAATTACAGCGGAGAGGTCACTGAACTTTCAACCTAAATTTTAATTTAAAATCATCGAGCCACTTTGTTTGGATTATGTTAACGTGCTAACTCAATTCATTGACGTGTCTATGCAAGTCAGCAAATTAATATCACTAGAGGTCATTGAATCTTCAACCTAGTTACAATCTAATCATTGAATCTTACCTTAATTACAATTAGGTCACTAAACTTTACCCTAATTGGCATGACAACGTGTCCATTCCATTAGGTATTTATTAATGGTATATCATTGGGTAAAATTAGTCCCCCGTGTGGTAGAGATTGTTTAAAATTCGGTTTTTTTCTCCAATTTATTTTTAACAGCACACTGTTCTAATAATATAATCTTGCACGTGAATCAATAAATTTTCACTATTTTTTAACAACAAATTTTTTAAACAAAATAATTTTTCATAAAATTTATTAATTATCAAAAAATCTGTATCAAACAGCCTATTACTTTTTTGGATACTTACACAAGCACCCTATATTTTGGGACAGTTTTGAAAAAAAATGATAAACTTGAATTAAGTGGTAATTAAGTAAAATTTAACGTACAAAATACGTTCAAACATAAAACATTATGGCATCAACGTAAACCAGCCTCCAAATTGGTAAAAAAAAAAAAACAAGGGATTATTGGAAGGAGAAAGAGGATATCATCCACAAATTCATTCATTATTCAAATCGTTGGAAAAAGATCAAGATTATTTCAATATTGAAAACTTTAGAACATAATCAAGAAACAAAATTACAGGTTTTTTTTTATGTTTTTTGACTTCTTGTTCAATTAGTTCCCAAATTTTGTCATTTTAAGATTGTTTAGTATTCTCTTTGCATAGATTATGAAAGTAACAAATGTAATTATCAATTTTCAGTTAAATAATCTCTCGTTTACGAATTCTAATCATCATAGTTCATTGTCTATCTCACTTTTATATGGAGTGATTAGGTTTAGTTTAAACCTTATAGTGTAAAATATTAACATTTATAAAGTTTCTTTTTGATGATTTTGTTATTGTGTTTGAAAACATGTTTGAAAATAACATTATTGAACTTCGGAGGAAAAGGATTGTGTCAATACATATGAAAAAATAGCTTTGAATCAGTTAAATCATTGATATGCGCATACAAGGTGTGAGACAAAATGAGAATGTGAATTTTGTCACTTCTAAAAAAAAAAGCCACACTATTTACTTGGAGCAATTAACTAGATGCATACGTGTGCATATTTGAAAATTTGAACATACTAATTCAAGCCATGTTTTATGGTAATACATATGAAAAAAGAAAATTTGAGTCAATTAAATCATTGATTCGTGCAAGGTATTGGACAAAAGGAGAATGTGAATTCTGTCACTTTTCTCAAAATAGTGGCACACTATATCATTGGAGCAATTAATTGATGCATACGAGTGCATTTTTTTGAAAATTTGAACATACCAATTCAAGCCATATTTTATGGTAATACATATGAAAAAGAAAATTTTGAATCAATTAAATCATTGAAGCATGCAAGGTGTTTGACACAAGAAAAATGTGAATTCTGTCTCAAAAAAAAAATTCACAATATCTTATTGGAATAATAAACTAGATGCATACGTGTGTGTTTTGCAAATTTGAATGTACGAATTCAAGCCATGTTTTATGTTACTACATATGAAAAAGAAAACTTAAATCAATTACAATCATGCATGCAAGTTATTTGTTCAATGAGAATGTGAATTCTGTTACTTTTATATGAAAAAATGACATTCTATCACTTTTCTAAAAAAAAAAAAAAGTTACAGTATCTCATTGGAACAATTTACTAGATGCATACTACTCTGTCACTTTTTAAAAAAAAACTCCCACACAATTTCTTTGTAATCTTATTGTAAGTATGGATAAAACTAATGTATTCATTTGTTATAGAGGCAAATGGACACAAGATAATGAATATTCAAGTGAGAAAATGACTAGAATTGTTGTCCCAATGGATTGCACGTACAACAACCTTGAGTACATGATATTTTCTGTAATGAAACTAAGTGCATCAACACAAAGAATAAAAATACAATATAGAGTGAAGAAAAACCTACATTTGATGGAGATTTCAGATGATATTTCTCTAACATATTATTTGGAGCTCAAGAGGAAGGATAAAGATTTTGCAAGCTTTCCATTGTGCGTGGATGTGACAACGGTATCAAAAAGTCACGAATTGAATTTGTTAAAAATATACAATATTTGGGGCTGCTGATATCGAAAAAAATGATATGATGCAATTGCAGTTTTGTGAAAATGTAACTGATAATTATGTGACATCAATTCAGAAATTACCTAGTATAGAAGAAATTGTTGTTGATGTATATAATAGTATATTGGGAGTTAAAGAAACGAAGAATGAAGGATGAAGATTTCAGTAGTCACTATGGATGGAATTTCAAAAGATAAAGTATTTAGGAACAAGACATTGGTTAAGAGAAGTATTTTCGATATATGCGATACACAATAACTTTCAATTCAAAGTAAGTCGGACAAGAAAGAATATGTGTTAAAGTGTATTGAAAATAAGTGTAAATTGACTTTTAGAGCTTTAAGACTTGGTGTAACAGATATGTTCTGATCATATATGCTCAAATAACATCATTTTAGAATATCATCTTCAATCAACCAACACAATAGTAGGAGAATTCATCATGTACAAGTATATCTCAACAAAAACAGCATACATTCCTGTAAACATTATAAGTGACATAATGAATACACATAGAGTGTCGATGAGTATTGAGAAAGCTTGGAGATCTAAGGAGAAAGTATTGGAATTGGTGAGAGGAGATCCCACAGATTCATATGAAAATCTTCTGAAATACTTGTACATGATAGAACAAACGAATCTCGGATAAGTTACAAAAATTGAAACATATGAGGACAACAAATTCAAGTACCTCTTCATGGCATTAGGAGCATCTATTTAAGGGTGGAAGTATTGTAGACAAGTTATAGTAACAGATGCTACATTCTTAAAGGGCAACTATGGCGGAACACTTTTCACTACAAGTACGCAAGATGCCAACAACAATATCTTCATATTAGCATTTGAAATTGGTGATTTAGAAACTAATGATTCATGGGAGTGGTTCTTAATTATGTTAAAAGAAGTTTATGGTAAGCCAGAAGGAATGTGTATAATTTCAGATGGACATGCAAGTATAAAAAATGTAATTTGCAAAGTGTATGAGAATGCAATGCATGGTCTATGTTCCTATCACTTGTTAAAGAGCTTAAAGTCGTCTTTTGGTGGGAAGAAAAAGGGAAAGAATATTGCAGAACATTTTAACAGGGCTGTAAGAGTATCTTCTAAAAATGATTTTGAGTTCCCTATGAAACAACTTGATGAAATCAATATGAGAGAATGATCACATTTGGTATGTTATCACCGTTAACTTTTAACCGATATCACTTTTTAAACAAAGAGTAATAGAATGTCACTTTTGTTTGTTAAAATTAACATGATATCACTTTTTGTTTAAAAAGTTTGTAACCATTGATCAAAAAAGTGACAGAATGCGAATTTTTTGCTAAAAGTGAATTTAAAAAGTGATAGAAAGTCACTTTATCTGTTTTCGATTAAATAAATATGAATATTTTGAATCTTCTTTGTGTAGAAAGATATTGGTTATGAGAAATAGTTCAAGGGCTTTCATGACAAACAACAGATTTTCTACAATGACTTCAAATATAGTTGAATCGGTAAATTCGGCAACAAAAGCAACAAAATGTTGTCCAATAGAGCCTTTATTGGAATTGTTAAGATACTTGTTACAACAATAGTTTGTGAAGCATATAAATGATACACGGGCAACCTTCACAACACTGCCACCAAACAAGAGAAAAATTGAGAGAAAAGTATGTGGCCTCAAAGAAAATGTAGGTAAAAAGCTATAAACATGTTGATTTGTTGTTATTGTTTGTCGGAATTTCTATTATAACATGATTTGCAACATCTATTCATATTGAATTTTCACTTTAAATATTCCTTTAATAGAAAATATTGGGAGATTTATTGATAGAGTATTTTATTGTATTATTCACATAGGTACCAACTTCAAGTTCGACATTGTACCAAGTTAATGATGGTTGTGCCTCGTATTTGTTGAATATGGAAAAAAGAACATGCACATACAACCAATTCCAAGTGAACAAGATTCTGCGTGCACACGCATTTGCGGTTATTGCAAAATAAAGGAAGATTCATACTCATATTGTTCGATCTATTATACAACAAATATGTATATTCAAACCTATAGTGGAACAATTTTTCCACTTGGAGATCACAATGACTGGAATGTGTCGGATGAGGTAAAAGCAAAAATAATCTTGACTCCTAATCCAAAAATAAAATTCTAAAGACCTAATGAAAAAAGGATACCATCAAAACGAGAGAAACTTCAAAGTGAAAAATGTGGAAGATGTGGGAATAATGACCACAATCATAGATCATGTCAAAATCCAACAAATGGGAAAAAAGAAATCACAAAAGAAACGGAAATTAAAAGACATATAAAACCAAATTATTTGATATTTTTTTTGTTTTAGAATGTTTTTCAATTCAAATATTCTAAACAAAAGTTAATTCTGAAGTTTCTTATGTATGTGATTTTATAAAAAAAATGACGGTGGATTTTGATGGAGATGAATTTCTTTAAAAAATGGTTTGTTATGTGTATATTTATGTGACAATGAATATTATACTTCATTGACATTGGATCCACAGTTAGAAGCATTGTTACTTAATAAATTGAACAGGTTCCAGCATCCTTCGCTCAGCCCTTTAGCATGAATACAAAATATCAAACTACCACAACCAGTGACATTATGTTACTTTTTGTTAAAAAGTGACGTGGTGTCACTTTTTTGTTAAAAATGTGACATCATGTCACTTTTTTGACATGTTAAAAGCTAGTATGTTAAAAATACAAACACGTTATAGTAAGGTAACATATTACAATTCTTGAACACTAGTACTAATATTGATTAATTATATCAACAATATCCCCACTCCATTAACATTGTAAAGAAAACATGTTCAATACTTTACAAAACATATCTTTAGAAAAGTATACTTAATAACATATAATGCCACCTCTTTGGATAACTGGTTATGTCATGACTTGCTAAACCAGATGATATAGTATACTTTTGAAGTTGGAGTAGTAGGATAGGTCCGACCTCAATTATGTCAAATGGCATACAAGCGACTAGTATGTTAAAAAAAAAGTGACAATGTCACCGTTTTAATTGTTTCTTTTTATTAAAAATGTGATATTATATCACTTTTTGTTCTACAAGCTGCTAGTATGTTAGAAGTCACAAATATGTTATAATTAGATACTAGTAGTAATATTGATTAGCTACATCACCAGTGTCCCTGATTCATTGATATTATAAAGAAAACATATCCAAAACTTCAAAAATCAACAAGTTAAGTTGTCCTGCCACTACTAACATTGTCACTTTTTTTGTCAAACCAGTCATTACATACATCAACTACCAACCAGTTTATGTACATCCACGAAATATTATAAAGACTAAATCAGTCATTACATAACAAGATATGTCCGCTTCTTCAAAATCATATTTTTCTCTATCACATCATCATTTTACTAATCAGTCTCCTTTTAACACCCATTCATTATCTGTATCATAATCCACATCTTGCTTCTTCTTTCCATAAACATGTAATTGAGCTGTCAAGTTTCTTCAAATATGTGGCATGTTAAATGTTTTTGGCATTTCATTTAACTTTCCATTAATAAAGTACTGGGCATACTTATTACATATATTCCATAGTCTCCACTGCATGCAAAAGAAGAAAAAAAATTTAGACAATTAAATACTTGAATGTCAAATGAAAAAAAAAAAAAAATCTTTAGAACGCAATCTAACATGTTATTCTGCTGTGGAAGTTTTGGAACCATTTTTACAACCAAATGTTTCAAAGCATCTTCTTCTGAAATACATTTTCCTTCAAAAAAAGTCAGTATGAAAAAGAAGATGAGAAATTATATCAGAAAATGGTTTAACAGCTCAATTATTAAAGCCTTCCTCACAATCTTGTGATACGAATTATATACATTAAGGCACATATGTTGGATATCAAAATGACAAAGAATCCAATGGGCTGAATTTGACATTCTCGTTGGCATAAGCACACGGTCAATAAGTCTCCAACTTGTATTACACGACATATACAACCCGATAACATATGAAAAAAGAGAAAACTGTTTTTTTAGAGCAGACTTATCTTGGCAAAACTCAGCATACAACCCTCTAATTTAGCTATCAAATGGAAAGCCCGTGGTTGTAGCATTTATGCTTATACCCTCTCCATGCCTTAATATCTTCCTCAAGCAATAGAAACACACATCGATATACTACACAGAAAGGGAAAATTACAAAATCAATAATTGTACTAAAAATTATTTAGAAGAATCTTAAAATACCAACAAACAAAATAACTTACCGTATCTTCAAAACATTTGTTCAGAGTAAACAATTCGTACCACTACTGTTTCGTAGATATAGCAATATCACTAAAGTAGAAGCAATGATTGAAAATAGAATTTTCATCATTGAAATGTTTATGCCAACATCACATAATGCAAAACGTTACATGAAATGTTACTTTACTGAAAAAAATTCACAAACAAAAACACCTTACTTATTTTTTTTATCAATCTCTTCATGTACCAAAGCTCAAAAGCATCAACATCACGTGTCATCAAAGGACCCACACCAACTAGGAATGCAAAAGTGTCTTTTATAATACGTTTCTTAGTCCCCGATGTAGAATCATATTCAGTGACCCAGGGGGACTGAAGAAGCGCTGCAGGTTTCTTTCATATCTTCAACGGCATGTCTGGGGTCACTTCATCATCAATATCAATAGTTTCAAAATTTTCCTCTTCCATTCCAGTTTAAGCTTCAATCGCAGTTGTGACTTCCACACTCTTTTCCCGGACTTCATCTTTCAATTCAAGTTCGTTGTCAAGCACTTCAATTCTGTCTTCATCAATTGGTGATACAATACGCTGAAATATGAACAATAACGCAAATACAAATGTCAAATTATATTAATGTAAAAATATACGTAAGTTATGAGGAAAAATATAATAAAATGAAAACACAAATACACGATTTTTTGCTAAACTATGAGCAACAATATCATCAACTCTTAACCAATCATCTTCATGAAATTCTATTTCATTGAAAACACAAGTACTCGATTTTTTTGCTAAACTACGAGCAACAACATCAGCAACTATTAACCAATCATCTTCATCAAATTCTATTTTATCAATCAAATTCATTTCAAGTGTCTTATTACTTTCTTCAATTCTCTTGTCACTATTTTCGATTTTCTTGATATCTTTTTCCACTGCTTTGTAACTTTTTTTAACTGATTTGTCACTTTTTCTGGCAACTCAATATCTTTTTCCCCACCATTCATTTCAAACTCTATGCCTAAAGATGAAGTAGAAAATCATTAAACACCTTGTCTATTTCATCGAGTAAGCTCTCCACACCATCCTTCAAAAAAATTTACAAAGATATACGAAAAAGCCACAAAGATACTCAAAAGTGATAATAAGTTAAAAAAGTGACAAAAACTCAACAAAAAGTCACCAATATTAATTTTAAACTCGAACACTCTTAAATGCCTTCATTGGTTCTTTATTAACAGCTAGCATCTTGTCTACTTTGCATTCCAGATTTTGTTGACGCTCCATTAATTCTTCGTACTTTTTAATCCTTTCTTCAACATCATTTAGTCGATCCTTAATTGGATTTGACTGAATGTTAACTTCAAGATCTGAAATACGTTTGAAAATTATATCATTTGATTGAACAACTTTCAGTTCAACATTAGACATATGTCTCAAAAGTTCTTCATTCGATTGTTGGACTTTCTGAAAAGAACACGGAATAGTAAGAAGCAAATTGAAATGATAGAAATAGTAAAAAGAAAAAAATACCTTCAAACATCGTAATCTTTCCTTTGTTTTTCTTTTCTACAGGCCTTCTAGCTTGGTCAACGGATTTTGTTTTTCCTCCATCCAATAACTTTTTCTGTTGAACAACGGGATGCTCAAAATCATCATTATCCTGATCAGTCCCCAAACCATCAACAAATAAACTAGTTACATATTTTTCTTCCTTCTTTGCCTCAAGAGGCACAATGTTATTTACTTCCAACAGAAAAAAAGCTAAAGACATAAAATAAATAATAAAATGGTACAAAACTTACTCTAATCAAATAAAAAATGCTCTTTTTTAACCCCACAGATGTTACATGCTGATCACTACTCCAACTCAACATCCGAAGACACTCAGGTTTATGCTTAATGCAGTAATTCTTTCGAGCAATAGCAGGGACAATTTCATAAATCCATACTTGAAAAACAACTAGGAATCCATTCAACCTATACTCTAAAAACTTCTTTTCCGTAAAAATATTCTTTATTCTTAGATTAAATGCACACTTAAGGGATGATAGAGTCATACTAAAAACTTCTATACCCCACAGAAAAAAATTCAACTCATCAGGCTCCATAAGATAAAAAAAAATGAGTCATCAACTACCCTATGATACGATGTACCAAAAAGGAATAATGTAATCAGATAAACTATGCATATATCAACGACATCTTTATCTAAAGTATCAGTAGGCAAATTTACAAATACTTCTTGGACCTCTTTTGTTAAGATACTTTGGTAATCTTTGAAGCACTGATCTTTCAAACGACTATTCTTTTTATATTGGGTAAAGTCACAATTTCCAGTACATTTAAGCTCCGAAATCAAACAAAACTCTTCAACTGAAAATCTCACAAATTTGTCATATATGTTGAGCCACATTTCATTTGAATTAGGCTGCTTAACTTGTCTAAGCAACAACTGGTGTATCAATTGTGGTTGCAATACTATTTCTTTCAAATCAATGAAGGCATGTATTTTTAAATAAAGTCCTTTGATATGAACTATTTTTTTCATTTAATTCTGTTATCACATAATGTGGAGATAATAATATCACTTTTTTTTGAACCAGCATGATTGAGGGATTAACAAATCTCTATCCTATAAAAAGGAAAAAGATACAGTTAAAATAAAATTCAACAAAATATACATGCATTAGGAAAGTCTGTAACATACGCATTTGTAACATGTTATAATGACTGAAAATATGTTTGTATAAACAACTACTAAAAGAGTGCATACACTCAAAAAAGTGACAATAAATAAAAAAGTGACATAAAGTTAAAAAAAGTCACAAAAACTAAAAAAAAAAAAAAGTGTCATAAAACCGAAGGCTTATGCATGAGTGTCAACTCATATTTGCCTAGATTCAAGTGAACCTCTAGATATGTAGTGCGACAAAAAAATAGCATCAATGTTAAGTTATGATCATTCAAATTGTTAAAAAGTGATAAACATGAAGACAAGCTAACTACAAGTTGACTACTTATGATACTACAAGATGACATAAAAGTCTTTTCTACATGCAAATATCAATCATTGTGAACGTATGCATGTGCATGAATTACTTTTGGCAAATACTCAAAAAAGTGACAGAAAATAACAAAAATGTGATATAAATTTGAAAAGCGACTATAGAATATTCCTCTAACAAAATTTTGGCCTTAAAACAATGTTGTGATGTTTATAGCAAGCCCCACACCAATGTTATAATCTAGTACATGCTATAGAAATCAAACACATTAATCACTATGAAAATTGAGAAACTAGCATGCACAATGATGTCGTACATTCTTATAGCACTGACATCACAACTTTCACAGGGACCCCACCATTCATAACCTAAATGGCAAGTACATGATCACTTCAATTAACGTATTCTTATTTTTCATTATTTCCACGAGTTTGGTCAAAACCATTAACTCTTAAAAGATTATAGGAAAATTTGACGAAACCCCACCTCTCATTTCACCGACTTATGCATATTTCATTTTACACAAAACAAAAGGCAAGGAAATTGGGAAATGTTTTAAAATGCATAACATCACATACAAAATATCAAAGCCAGAAAGTGAATTTCCCAACAAGGAACTAAAAATAAAACATATACACAAGAGAGGAAATTGAAGAAGTTAATGCTACCTTGGGTTTATAAGATGTTGAAGATATTTTGTTTTTCTTCGATTCTTAATCAATATTTATTTTCCTCTTTCACCCACTTTCTCCAACCATTGTAGAAATAGGAGTCGGGGTCTAATATCAGAGTCAGTGTCGGTGTCGAAGTGAATAATTCAGAATCGAACATAGATTTCTAGATTTTAATCGAAACGTGTTAAGGTTTCAACTATTTAGGGGTTTTAGGATCGATGTTTAATATCTCCACGAAATGAGAAGGAGGAGATTTAAGATGAACGGAGATGAAGGAATACAAAGACGAAATCACCAAAAAATGATCGAAAATGAAAATTACAAATCGAGTTTTTTCGGAGATGAGAAATCGCCTCTAAATATGGGGAGCATTTCTAAGGATGAGGGGAGTGGGTTTCTATTGTGTTACTTTAGTGGGGTTGGAGTTTTAGTTAATAGTTTAGATTATGACGTAATTATTACTTGATTTAAAATGTATTAATCAAAATACTTATTTTTATAGAGTACACAGCATAATTTCCTCTTACTTTTTAGTAGTGTTCTAAAATGCGCGAATATGCGCATCGCATATGGGGTATGCCTATGATAATGTGGTCAACTCATTTCGTTGACCGCATATGCACGCATTTGTTTTTTTTTTTTTTCTTTATGAAAATTTGAAGAATATGTATAAAAATTCAAAGAATGCATTATTTTTTATTTATTTATTTATTAAAATATTAAAAATTGGAAAATGTATAATTACGTATATGCTTCACATAAGCACGCGTATTCTTATAATGCTTGATACTTGATCGAAACGCATTGCCACGCATTACGCATTTTAGAACCTTGCTTTTTATCACTATCTGGTGCAATTTATGTCAACATTTCAACTAAAAGAATTCTTCATCGGCCCAAAGGTTGAAGCCCACTATCCTGACCCAATGAGTAGAAACTGCTGGACTATGATGTAGTCACAATTTTCTTTAATTTTGGAAATTTCAATTTGGACTTTCAATTTTTAACAGGAAGAATCCGCCATGGCTATGGAGGTAGAGAAAATCCAATCCGGCATGGGGTTTCCGCATTGGAACCCGATTCTTCGCCGGTTCGTTCCTGATGCTCCGTTCTTTGCAGGGGGCAACATTGAAAGAGAACTCCTCGCTAAACAGGTACATGTGTTTATGCAAAATCAAATGTTAAGTTCTTGTTATTTAATTGTATGTATTAGTTGGTTTGAGGTTATAATTACGCATTCTAATCAAGCTTTAATTAGAACTGTTTGTTGGGAGATTAGGGTTGTGATCTTCTGAAGAAAGAAATAATACTTTTTCTATTGGCAGGGATTGTAATTTATATTTATATGCAAGTAGTTTATTTGAATTAGGTACGATAAGATTCACTACTCCGAACATGCCTGCAGTACAATGGGCTAATTGTGACTTAAGATGTTAAAACGATATTAGGCTAGTGCAGTGCTTTTGCCCTTTTAGGGGGATTAATAGATGAAAGCTGTGCTTGGTGTTATTTGTTCTTCAAATTGAACAATTTTGAGTGTTTGGAAAGGTTAAAAAAAAAAAGCTACCGAAGGAAAGAAAAAGAAATCAATTTATATAGAAAGGAAAAAAAAAATGAGTAAGAAAAATATAATGGCTGCAAGAGTTGTGAGAACTAATACAGTACTATCACATTTGAGAGGTCCTGCTGATCTTCCAAGCTGGTTTTGTGTGATTTGCTTTGCAAACCCCCTAACCATCAATTATATCCCAGCAAATAAATTAGTAACTGAGACGTTTCCATTAAACATTACTCCAACTCAAGAGTCACTGAGGTAAAAGGCAATCTTAAAAGAAAAATCTTTTTCCAACATCTGGACCGAGAATCGGAAAAATTTTAGCTATAGGAGGGATTTTCAGATTGGGCTTTGCTTCAATTAATAACTGGATTGCTGCAGTAGGAGAAGTTGTGAGACCCTCCAATGCCCATACCACCGTAAGTGGAGTCCTCGAGTTGCTCTGCCAATCAAAGCTCCTAGAGTAGAGAGCCAAGACTTAGGTTGCAATATTGAAGCCTGAAGGTGTAAATAGCAACAATGGTCATATCAGACCAAGAGTTTGGAATCTAGTAATTCTTAAGCACTAGATTGCTTGTGGAAGCTGGAGCTATGTATATTTTCCAAGAGGAAAATTCATGAGGAATTGTATGTGGACAACACTCTACTCCTTGATGTTTTTGCTAGGATTATTAAGATTTAAGATGAAGTTAGAGGAAGCATGCTTAAACAATTAATATTTCTAAGGTTCTATAAGAACATGTTGTAATGACCCAAATTTTAAAATTTTAAATCGATGCCAAAACTTTCATTTAAACTTTAAACAACGTGCATGCAATGTATATAAAATTATGTAACGGTAATTTACTCAAAGTCATGTAGAAAAATTTTGTATTATTTATTTATATAAAGGAAATAAAGAAGATTTTCCTACGCCATATTTATTCATATATGATGGAAAGATTAAATAAAAATCAATCTATAATATACGAATTAGAAATGTAATTCAGCTCACGTTTCAAAATTTACGAAATTTATTAAAATTTAGTAGAAGCGTCCGACTGTAGAATAATTATTAAAATTGAATTGTTAACAATGTTATCCTCTAATTAATCATATAATCCTATTTATTTCATAAAATTAAATAAATTAACATTAACATATGAAACAACCCAAAATGAAATAATTAGTCCAATGAGATATGAAATCAATACATAATATGGAGTATTGCCCTTTTTTCTTTTTTTGTTTAGTGGTCATATCATTTTGCACGTCATTTTAGTTACATATCATAGCCAACAAATATAGAGCCTGTTTAAGCCTCATTTTTTGCCCAAAATGCATTTTGGGATAGTATTTCGATTGAGTGTGGCTAAAAATGGGAAAATTTGGGGTTTACATGTAATATTATTTTATTGAAGGATGTTTGATTGAAAATAAGAGAGAAAAATGTATTTTGAAAATAATGATGACCAAACAAGGGCATAATATTAGTATGATAAATAAAAATAATCAAATAAAATGTATTTCAAATTCCTCAAGCAGAGGGGTCCATAACATAATGAAATTAAATTTACTGCAGAAAATAAAATTTTAGTCATGTTACAACGAATTTAATTTATTGAGTACAATGAATTCTGGCATAACGACAACACCTCATTGTCTGCCAATTAACGACCCGTTCTAACGTGAGAGAGGTAGGGAAAAATGTGAGTATATGGAAATTCTCAGTATGACTCGAGTATTGTGCCATCCTGAATAAAAATATCAATTCGTGCATCAAAATAATCATACGTCATATCATATCTTTTATTAATTGGTAAGAACTCATAATATATCATATCTTTTGTATCAGATGGCCATATCATGGCATAACAAATTATATCATTTCGTTAGTATAACATTTATCAACATGAAATAATAAAATTAAATGGGACCAAATAACTTACATCTATCCTATCTTGAATCTTTGAAAATTCTGATTTGATGCCCACAAAAATTCAAATTATGTACATTTTGAAGCTACCCCAAAACTTTGTGATAAGATCTGCTTTCTTCCAAAAGATAGAGAATTATGTGGATATTTTCAATTATTATTTTTCTTACTACTGTGAAAAGAATGAAATGAAGATGCATAATTACATAGAAGAAGATACAAGATATTTAAAACGGGGAAAAGATACGTGAGTGATGGAAAGATGTGAAGTGGTTAAAAATTAGTAGGAACATTAGTGATAATGGGGAAGGATATGTTATTTATGTTTAGGATAAGAATCTTTTTCTACTTTGACTAGGACTTGATTTATTCCCACTAACCAATAATGTGACATAATAAACATAATATATATACATGGTCACCTTGTAAAATGAATTCAAAGTCATGTGCATGAGGATAAATTTGAATTCATTTAAGTGGTGTAAAGGAAATTGTCAATTAAGATATATCAATTATCTTTCAAAATTAAAGATAAGCATGGATTATAATGTAATACTATTTTCTTTTCCTAATTATCTTAAAAGTATATTAGTAAGTAATAAAAATAATATCCGTTGAATACGTGTCTTTGAATTGAAATAAGATGGGCTTACCTTAAACGAACTTACGTTTTATTTAGCCCAACATACGTTATTTAATGCGGGCTACAAAATGAGCTCAATATTTATATACTTTATTTTTAAAACACGTAAAGATTTCCGGAGTGTTACACATGTAGTATGAACAACTGAAAAGATGTGCAGATGAAGTCAATACTTATGTTTATTTCAATAAGACACATATCAAGTTTCAAGAGTGAAGACTTAGTAGCATTGGGAAAAAGGTTAAGGTAATGAAATGAAGTGTATTAAGCTGTATTTGGTGAAGCTTTGGACTCAGATAAATAATTATATTGCCAACTATTTTTTTGTCATTGCAAGGATTTGGAATCTAATCTATTATGGAATTGTACATGTGGCTCAAAATTCTATTCCTTGATGTCTTATAGGATTATTAGGATTTAGGATAAAGTTAAGAGGAAGCATGCTTAATCAATTAAATATTTCCAAGTTTCAGGTATAAAGTTAGAATACGGATTATGGACAACTGAAAAGATGTGAAGTCAACCCTTAAGTTTATAGAACATCAATACGACAGACATCAATCTTCAAGAGTAGAAACTTAGTACCCATCTGGGAAAAGATAAGGTAATTAAATGAGGTGTATCAAGCTACATTTAATGAAGGTTCGAACTTGTTTAATTTGCCGATTTGATTTTTCCTTTGTTTTATTTGCCCCTGTTTGGTGATTATTAAAATCGGATTTTTAATAGATTTTGATAAAAGTTGATGAAATGCATGGTTGACAAGTTGAGGGTCCCATGAAAAGTGTGGTTTAAATTAATTGTTGAAATTGATTTGGATTTTTTATCGGGGTTAATACGGCTGCTGGATGCTTCTAATCAATAGAACAAGAAGAGGAGTTCCCCAGATTTCGACTCCCCTGCACTTCAAGAAATATGCTTGAACTTCCACCAGATTGATCTCCTTCTCTTTGTCTTCTTCTTGCCGCTTTTCTCTCCATCCTGCCCTGTACCGCTTGCACCAAACTGGGGCAAAGTGTATGCTAAACATGTAGTAGTGCTTTTCTTTCTGTTTCCTATTCAAGTTTGAATATAAATGACGTTCTTAACTCTTCGATCACACTTTAATTTCTGTTGTTTTGATGAAAGTTGCAATGGTGTGTTGATATACCACTGTCACTTCATTTTAAATTTTTATTGGAACTGCTAAATTAGTTACTTTTGAAGATTTATGTATTTCTTCTTCTTCTTCAAAAATCTACGCTGTCACTTCATTTTATTACCTTAACTTTTTACGGGAACTGCTACATTTAGTTACTTTTGAAGATTTATAGACTCCTTTCTGTTGTTTATAGATCTACAGTGTGTCATATTACAACCATTTCATTTCAAATGTACATATTTTACCTTTGTGCATAAACAATGTCCATTATTGTCCCATACAAGATACACCAGGCAATATCATCGGGAACTTGGAATATTGAAGTTGGTAATAGTATCCAGTAACTGTCAACCAGTGAAGTCTTAAGGTAAATGCAATATGTATGGCTTGTCCTGTTGGTTGACAGATGGCTTCACTTGTGCTAGGTCAGATCAGTAGTGGCAGTACTCTTCTCGAAATACCAAGCCTTTCATTAGTCTAATGATACAAAAGAGTGATGCAGCCTCTGTGGCAAGTGCTTGAAAACCCCTCTTAAGAGACTCATTGTCTGTAAATAATTTAAACCTCTCATTTCTCTTTTGACTGGATATTGTAGAACAGTGAAAATTTTCTTTTGCATGAACTATGCTTTATAGACAATGCTCCTTGGCCATGTGTTTCTTAGTGAATTGGCTTGAACTCTTGCATTTTCTTTGATATTTTCTGGATGATGACATCTTTCGGCCTTCTTGTTTTCCGTTTCCTCTAGCATAATTAGGAAAACAAATTTCAGTGATCTTAAAACTTTGTGAAACAGGTTGCATTGGATTTGACGGAAGAAGAAAAACAGCATATTCGAAATATGGAAGATGAGGAAAGCAGGTAATTGTTTTGCTACCCTTTGATTTAATGTAGATGAGTTTAGTACTTCAAATGTCCAAATGATATGAAGTCAGAAAGATGCTACTAACAAGGAACAAAATTGAGTTCTTTTCGTTTGGGGAGGAGAATTATGATACGATTGAATTTGATATGTTTTAAGCTTTGGCTTGTCCATTTATTTCTGTAAATGATCCTTTTATACTTCTTATGGAACTTTTATCTGTCATCACTCTTCAAGTAAATTTGCATGTTGGTCTTGGGCTTGTTTTGATTGCATTATATTTTTATAGTTTATTGACAAACTGAGAAAGGCAAGGAATGCCATCTGACACACCTTCTATGTCCTGGTCAGTCTTGCAGTTTGAATGCCAGAATGTGATAGAAGATCAAACTATGTGATGCATCTGAATCGTGAGAGATTGGATGTTCAAATTTAACAGTTTTCTTAGTTTCTTAAACTTGCTGCATTGCATACATTTTGTTTGCTTTTAAATGTCAAAATTGCCATTTTATTTACAACTGAGTGATATGTTCGGATTATTTATTTCAAGAAGTGAATTATGTTCATAAATCTGAATATTCTGTCTTTTTCTGCTTATCTATCTTGCATTTGCTGGTGATAGAAATGAATTTATTTTTATTTTTATATAGTTATTTTCCATACGTGCTATCATCAACTTCTTAAGGTTATTTTCAACAGGGAAGTGTTTTGTTCAATTGTTGGTTGTGGGGCACGTTTGAAATCTTTGGACGACTTTGAAGATCATTACCATGCACGACATACTGCTTCTTGTTCAGTCTGCTCAAGAGTGTACCCTACATCACACCTGCTCAGTATACATGTATCTGAAGCCCACGATTCTTTCTTTCAAGCAAAAGTTGCCCGTGGGTTTACTATGGTAAATTTTCTTATTGTTAGTGCTTTTCTCTTCAATCACTGGTTAGGTTCCATGTCGTTTAGTGCTGGCCGTTAGTTGATTTGTCTGGCAGTCTTACATACTTAAATGCTATAGAATAGTTTCTTTTATCTTGACAAGTTAGCTCTAGTAGTTAGCTCTCCCCTTTGATTTTGCATGTATCTTGTTAAGTTGTAATTATGTCGACTATGGCATTTCATGTGTGCATGCATGCATATGGGGAACGTGCTAAAACTGTTAATTTGTGGGAGTTTATCTTCAAATTAATTTAGCCCAAATAAGGAAGCTAGATGATGATATTTTGTGAAATCATAAGATTCTTATAAAGTTTTTTGATAGTGTTTACGTGTCATTTTTGGGTGTTGAAAATTCTTATTTAATTTTGTGTTACAGTACGAATGCCTTGTTGAAGGCTGTGGTGTGAAGCTGAAGACTTACAAGAGCCGGCAGCAGCATCTGGTTGACAAACATAAATTCCCATCTTCATTCGAGTTCTTCAAGAAGGCCCAACCCTCAAAGAAGCACAGGCAAAAAGTCCAGTGTAAACAAGCATCGCACAAGACAGAGGAGGTTTCTACTGCAATGCAAGTTGAGGAAGAAACTCTCGACAATATCATCTCAGCAGTCTCGAAACTAAGCACTTCGGATTCTCCTTCATCTATCAGCTTCGGCCGTCGACATGCTCATGGTTTTGCTTTTACTCCTTGAGCTGTTCAGCGAGAAAGAAGATCGGAGTTCTCAGCTTCTCATACAGGGGGATAGCCCAATTGTTTTCAGTGCAATATCGACTCGCCTCTTTCTAGAGATCTGGGACGAACCAATTGTTAGGATAGCAGGGATTTTTATCCCCTTCTCGACATCCTTACATCCTTAATCCGTTATTGCCACCGCTGTCTATAGGATGAAGTCTCTTTTGTGCAGTTGCAAATGTGTTATCTCGTCCATATGAATGCTTACTGACCTGTGATTGTCTTTTTTTTGGTTACCCCCACGGTTGAGAAATTATTGAATATGGATTGTGAGTCGCGAATAAATTTGATTAGCACCTATGTCAACCTACCATTTGTCACACCTCACCTTTCACAATTATGGCACTTTAAGTCTTCTACTTATCATTTGTTACACACATGTTTCCAACTTTTTAACACAGTATACCTTTGTAATTTGAAACATCTATTGGAACAGAAGATGATAACATTTAAGTTCGGGATGAGTTCAAGTAAGGGGATATGATTCATGAATATTGATGAATTTTACCATAATCGAATTTCTAAATAAAAAATGAATTCATAGTCTAGTTTGTTTTAGAATGAAGAAATATTTTTAAACAATTTTACCATTTCAGTTCGACATCAAGTCAATGTTATGTGGTCTTTTAACATTAAAATAAAAGTTTTTTGTTAGTCGAGAATGTGGGGGTCACAGTTTTAAAAGGTTGGGACATGACTATTGCACTCGATAAAGGTTAAGAATCCTTAGTAAAATTTTCCCTTTTTTCAGTAAAGGTCGATTTGGCACCTGTTTGAGTTTCAATTAAAATTTTTATTCTTATTCTTCTACTTATTTTCAATTACACATTTTTCAATAAAATAATATTTTACATCACATCAATAACTTCTCATTCTTTTTCAACCACACATTTTCCATTAATCCATTATTTCAAAATACATTTCTCCAAAATAATGTGGCTCAAGCATTGTGTGGTTTCCATTTGTCGACGCACATAAATTTTATCACGTCTATTTTTTAGAAAAAATTATGTCTGCCAAACATATTCTTAATATTATTGTTAGCACATGGTCGACACAATATCAATGATATCAAATATGTCTTGTTTTTGGTTAAAATCGTAATAGTTACCTAAATTCTTTTTTGTAACTTTTTGATTTGTAGTTGGGTAATACAAATCGTCTAGATTCTTAGTAATCACGAAAATACACAAGCACGTTTCATTTTCAAATCTCTTTTCATCCATGCAAAAACTATCCTAATTACTTAGATTCAGAATTACTTTTGATTATACGAATTCTGTTATAAAGATTAAAAATATATTTTCACTGTTCATGAGGAAAAGTAAGTTCGAAAATAAAATCCATTGCTGAATTTTTTGTAGAATAACCAATATCTATTTTATATATTTTAATTGCAAATGTTCAGTTTTTAAGAGATCGCTATATAAAAAGTCCAACATAATATCGAATAAGATTTGAAAATATTGTTCTAAAAGGCAATAGACACTGTCTATACGTTACCTATGCGTGAAGCTTGACAAATCATTTAACTAAACTTTACGCTTTTTAGATCATTCTTTATTAATAGCAACCAATTTCACTTATTTTTGTTTTTTAATATTATTAAATATTATACAATTTTTGGTACCAAAAACACCAAATGTGTTGAGGGCTAATTTGGGCAGTGGACAAAATCATACATTCACGTTAATTTCAATAATCATCATTGAAGATCATACAAAATTTCAAATTGATAATTGAAGAATTTTCGTGCAAAATAAAATAATACAAAATAAATATTCACTTTATTTGCCTGTTTAATGTCTAATTTAGTGCGATGACTCTTAAAACCTTCACGTGATCTAATGATTATTTAAGTGATCGATTCCTTCTAGTCTGCTACTTGTTTTAACTCTGTCGGGTTGCCTTTACTATTTAAATATGAGATAAAAATAGGGTTAGGATTAAAATGAGTTATATGAAATTTTTGGTAGAACGTGAAGTTTCCGTTCTATTTTGATGATCTCTAATTTCACGATATAGACAAAATAATAGTTAGTCGATGTGAAGGTTTAATTCACTGTCGGGTGTGGGGTGAATGTCGTTAAAAGTGTGATTAATTTTGCAACATATTTAACTTTAGTGATTAAAAAATTGTATAAAAATACTTTAATGACCAATTTGAAATTGCATGTGAACTTCAATGACCATCTGTGAATAACTCATTCACGTTTGCATTTTCCCACATTTCCAGTTCAATCCTTCTGAACAAGACCGAATCTCTCTCTAAAAGTTAGGTAAATCAACAAGTATGGATGCATTGGATTCAGTTTTCGATCCATTGAGAGAATTCTCAAAGGATAGCATTCGTCTCGTCAAGAGATGCCACAAGCCCGATCGCAAAGGTATATTTCGGAAAATCTAGGGTTTCCAATTCCAGTTCTTTTCGTAAATCAACTACCTATATTTTTCTAGATTACTGATTTATGATCCGATCTAATAATTTCGTTGAGGATTTATTTATTTTTTATTTGTGATG
>CAIGRP010091427.1:0-64790 GCA_903798385.1 Fraxinus cuspidata | reverse complement strand
AAAATCACTATTTTAAAATCTATTAACCCCAAAAATGACGCTCAAACAAAGGCTTAATGAATTATAGACTAATATATTCTCGTCTTTGAATGTATTCAACCACATAAATTATCATAATTGAAAGTCCAATGTCGTGTCGCGAGTATTAACTAATATATATTGTGAAGTATAATTCGCATTAATTAGGCCAATATGTATGCTAATACGTGCTGTCATGATGGATCATTACACNCTAATATATTCTCGTCTTTGAATGTATTCAACCACATAAATTATCATAATTGAAAGTCCAATGTCGTGTCGCGAGTATTAACTAATATATATTGTGAAGTATAATTCGCATTAATTAGGCCAATATGTATGCTAATACGTGCTGTCATGATGGATCATTACACTAAATAGTAAGTAATTGAATTTCAAATTGGACGGAAGATGGGTATTTGATGCATTCAAGAATTAGGGCAAGTATAACTTGTTGCCACATTTGCACCTCCACGCCTCGGGGTAGTACTCGGTAGTCACCGGTGTTCCAGGCGGCACTGGCACGTGAACCGGTTTGCACGGCGTACATCTACCACATTTGGACGTGCAACGCGGTGGCGATGATCCCGGCCCACCCAATAGCCTTCTAGCCCCAACCATGCTCACTTTAGCTATCTCCCACTTATTATTTTCATCTAAAGTCTTCTGCTACCAATCAATTCAGATGTAAGAAATTGATTAGGAAAATGAAAAAGAAAAATAATGTAAAAGAAACAGACAAAGTGCAACTATAGAAGAAACTTGCTAATGTGCGCTATAGAGGGACCAAGGTTCACGAGGGTGCTGCAGAAAACATGGCTATTCTCATTACGCTGATCGAAGTCTACATTGGACTCGTTTGTAAACGACAAAGACAAATTTTTTACAGTGCTAGTAGCTATACTGCGCTTTTATAATTGTAGGGTTTGATCCAAATTGTGGAGCCTTTGTAAAAGGAAAATGCAAAATTGAATGTTAATTTATTTTGACCTAAGACAATTTAACTATTTTACATAATTAGCTAGAAATGTTGTGATGATTAGACTTATATGCTCAAGTCGTTATATCAAACATAATGTACGATTTAAAAGAATTGCTATACATCTTACCTCTCACAAATTTCCGTTACATCCCCAATTGATACCAGAATTAGACTTAAGTGCCTTATGACAAAAGTCATGGATTCGAATTCTTGAAATGCGACAGAAATTTGTGATGAGTAAGATGAGCATAGATTCTTCCATAGCAGATAGTATGTATAATATAATGATTTGAGTACGAGGTTTGCGTCGTTCCATACACTTGTATTAAAAACAAAATTCAGTTCAAAATCAAGTGTGTGGGTGTGTGTGACGAAACCTACACATATGATTAATACTTGTAAATATGCAATAATACTTACCTGCAAGTAGATATCAGCTTCATGAGGCAACACATGACTAGTTCCTGCAAAACAAACACCGAATTGGAGAGGAATTCTTGACAAATTGGACAATTTTTTCGCATTTGGTTTAAGAACTTTATGAAGAAACAAATATTGTTCTTCAATTACCTAAAGGAGGTTCCTGGTTTTTGGCACCGTAAATTCCACGCAGACAAGAATAGCAGAAGAAGAAAAAGCAGCAGCAAATAAGAAACTGAAGAGGGAATCTGAATTTGCCCATAAACCTCTGTCTTGTAATCTTCCAGCAAAACTCCATTAACAACAAGAAGAAGAAGAAGAAATCTTGATTAAAGATGAAATTCTCGCAGTTTATTTTATGGGTTTTTAGCCAAATTCTATTTCAAGTCTTCAACCCCAGCCAGACTGTAAATTCTCACGCCTCATGCAACAAGAATAAATTCCAGGCAAGACTAGGAGAACCATACCCCTATAGACTACACTTTTTCAGTTTTTACAGACAACCCGAATATGGACTCTGTGAAGTGTGTGTGTCTGTTGGTGATGTGGTAGGTTCAGGGGTTCAAAAATGGTGCCGGCAAAACTAGATTTCAAGTACAGAAGTGCAAATGTATGCACTCTGCAGTGCCAAATACACAAAATTCAGAGATGGGTTGGTTGGGGGGGGGGGGGGGGTGTTAGAAGAGTGTACGTAGATGGTCACTTCCTATGCCTTGCCATGTTTAGAGCACAGATTCTCTTGCAGGCTTTCACTTACTGTCTTCCCCAATTCCCAAACCCAGTAACACCCAACAACTCTCACACTCTCTGCAGAAACCCCTGCTGGTTTCTCCCTTTCCTAAGTCTCTTCAAATATAAATAATATGATTTTTGGGGTAACATCATACACCCTCTTTTGTTCTTTTACTTCTTCAAGAAAAAATGTACTACTATATAACTTTAATTAGACTCCTAAATTCTGCAATTGCATTCCTTAGTCAAAGAAAATCATGTAGTACTAAAATGAATGCAAGTCCAATTAGTACCAACTACCAATAGATTACATGTGCAATGTTTGGTAAATTAAGCTTGAGAATTAAATTACTTTAAAGTATAAAAGTACTTATTTTTAACAATGATCAATCAAAAAAATTTACCATTTTAATAAATAATTGAATTGTAACTTAAGTTTAGCCAAGAACGCAATATAGTTTGAAGATTGACTACGCTCTGTTTGGTTTTGATAAAAATCAAATTTTTAGTAATTTTTTATAAAAGTAGATGAAATATATGATTGAAAATTTAATAAAATGACGGCGCGGATAAGCCAATTTTGGTTCAGTTGAAAGCATAGCCCAAGGTGGTCGATCCGACTGGCATCTCCTGCATATATATGGGGGAATTTTCCCATGATATGCATGGTTAAAATAAATTGTTGAATTTGACTTAAATTTTTATCAATTTTTTTTTTTTTTATCAATTGTTGATAAAAGCTTATGTAGGCATGCGGGGATAGAAATAGACTGAACATAGGCGTAACTAATTGTAAAATATTACATTGCAGTAAATAAATAAATGCTATATCTCACACAGAATATCTTTTAAATGTAATAAAATATCAATAATTAAAAAAATATGGCAACATGGAAACCAATAAACCATCACAGAATTAACAGCTAAAAAAAGAAAGACTAATTCCAAATTCGAATATTAAGAAATGAACAAAAATATGAATATGATTAATTTATAATGTGCTACATGTTCATATATAACAAAACACAAATATTTAATTGAAATATAATGCACCCATAAATTAAATAAAACTACTATTTCCGCATCTAATTAATTTTAGTATATATGGAAAAACGTTAGCAAGCCAAACGGGGGCTTAATTTATTCTACCAACTCATTTAAATATAAAACTATTACTGACATAGGACACATATATTTATTTAGGGTTGTACTTTTTTTTTTTTTTAAGAATAAATTTCGTGAAAAGTGATTTTTTTTAAGAATGTGTGGTTAAAAATTTATGAGTTAACGTACAAAATTATTTTATGGAGAGAATAATATATAGTTGAAAAACAAGTTAAAAAAATAAAAAAAAAAATGAATTTTAAGGATACGGCCCAACATGAGCTCAGTTTAGTCAATAAGTTTCTCTTATGTGCACGTTCGTTTTTCTTCCAAAATTTTATTAAAGGCTTGATATATTTATGACTATATACTTGAAAATAAGCTACAACAAGATTTGAACGCAATAATTTTTGACGAGGTAGTTCAATAATTTCTCGTGTTCCTCCATTCATCACTTGTTAGATTCCAAAGGAAAGGAGACAAACACAATAAAACGAAGAATTTGGTACCTATTTTTGGTACATCAAATTTGTGGGTTCTGATAATCTGTGCATGTATAGTGTACTTCAATGAAAAATATCATTGAATTCTTCACTAACGTTGCTCGATTCAAATACAGCTTTACGAAGTACTAAAATGTTTGCACTATTAATTTAGTGAAAAAATAGGTTGTTTCACAGTTATCATTGAAGCTTGCTAATTAGGTGTGAAATGCATAATTTAAAGGAGTTATATGCATCTAAAGGATAAAGTCATTTGTGCATCACATTTGTATATCACGCTTGACATTATCTTTGTTGGCAAGATTTGATTGGTGAAAAATTGTTTTTTTTTTTTTTTTTAATTGTTCGATAGTGTGTTTTTAAGTGGTACAATGCAAAAAATGATGTACGTGTAAATCATTGTGCACCTAAAAGCTTCAATAATGAGAGCAAGGAATAATTTTTCAGTACAAGAATACTATGTGATGCGACATGTCACATGCATGTGCACATCCGCCTGCTAATTAATTTCCACGCCCATGTTGGAAGTTAGAATAGACTAATGAACGTTGAATTAAGTTTTAGATGAGAGATGCTTGATAAAGCTTTTTGTTCGACATAAGTTGATCGAACACTATTTTATTCACGCATTTTGTAGGGCTCATATTTTATATCAATTTTTTATCCATGCATTCATAGAATCAATAACTTATAAATTACAAAAAAGCTATTTACTTAAGCATTGGTACACAATAGAATGTTTGTGCAAGTATAAAAATGGATCTTAAGTTTTTAAGGAAATAGGAGAAGCATTTGCAAGAGAAAGTAAGTTGAAATAAAACTACTTTATTGGAAGAGATATATTCGATAGATGAAAGTCGAGTCGATACAATTGGTAGCACCTTATACAGTTGGATAAGCAAAAAAAATTGTTGCACAGTTTTTAATTAGTTTTTTTTTTTTATACTCAGGTATACACCTTCGACGACTAATTCAAGTAAACCGCAGGATGTGCCCCAGTTTTGCTTTCTTTTTACCTATGGATTAGTGACGGAGTTTAAACTACATGTATTTACTGTTGGAAATTCAATTGCAAATTTAACTTCTTTTTTTTTTTCGAATTAATAACAATTTAACGGTTCGCTAATCGTTCCTAGTAATCAATGATCTTGATAAAATTCATGAATCAATAATTTTTCTAGTAGTGGTGTGTACATACGCATATATAAATAGTTCCATCTTAAAAGGAGTTCAAATACATGTATGTTGATTATCAGACCAAACACGTTGAATATAGTTTTCATGCTTAAATGATGTCACATTTTTATCCTTAACATGCTCATAAAAGATAATAACTTGTCTAAGATATCAACCTTGGACTCAATTTTGTTTGAGTACACAGGCTTCGTTTTGAAACGTCAATTTTGTTAGGAGAAATAAATTCAAATTTTTATATTCTGATTATTACTATTATATTCTAACGAAAATTTATATTATATGAATGTGAAGAAAGGGATGCAACAATGAAGAAGCAAACAAATGGAGTAGATAAAGACTAGTTGAAAGCCAAAATATGATAATGAAATGTAAATGACATGGGGACGGGTGTTGGTGTCCAAATGATGCATCCTTGTTTGCTAAGGCATTGTCAATCATAATTATTTTCCTGTTGGCTTCTATGGACAGTAATGTTACTTGCATCTATCTTATTTTTTCATGTAAAAAACTCTCATTTTCACATTAGACCAGTCGTTGCACAGTCTCGTTTTTCTTAAAAGAATTAATACAACAAGCCAAAGAAATTTTAGCTCGACTCATCTCAAAACAAGTTCGAAGGATGATTGATCGAGTCTAGACGAGCCGACGAACAGCTACACCCATTTGCCACCTCTAATAAAACATCAACATCTAAGCTTTAGAAAAGTGGGAACATATGGCCTTCTTGTATTGCAAGAGAAAGGCAAAAACACGAGTCTGTACATGCACATGGAAAACAATGTTATAACTTTTGACCTTTTTGTCTACAATCAATTAATCAGTAGGATTTTTCAACACAACTTATATCTACTATCTAATTGTGGCTTCTCCCACTGCATCATTTTTTTTGAATGTACAGTAAAAAAAATAGCATACATAAAAACATTGATTGTGATGTTACTTGGAAAAAACTTGCCAAGAATCATTTCTTCGTTACTTTTGTGCCTGTATGATAGAAATATTTGCGTGTAGTGAAATACGTGCGTGTTTGTACGTGGTGGTGGGTGGGGGAGAGAGGAATGGTTAGCCTTTGTGCATCTTAAAGGGTTGGACGTCGTAAGATTTCAATGTCCCCTAAAGTTTTGACCATTGTGAAGAGTGAATATTTAGTTAATTTGGTTATTTATTCAAGTCGAGAATAAAAAGAAAAATATCTTAGGGGCTGTTCTCTTTGTATTTCAATTTTGTGTTTTGAGTTTTGAATTCATTTTGTGTTTTGAGTGTCCATTTTGAGATTTTTGAAAATGTGTTCTTTTTGGCATTTTGAAACATTGTTTTGAAAACGTCCAAAACGCGTTTTGAAAATTTTGNTTTTGTGTTTTGAGTGTCCATTTTGAGATTTTTGAAAATGTGTTCTTTTTGGCATTTTGAAAAATTGTTTTGAAAACGTCCAAAACGCGTTTTGAAAATTTTGACTTGATTATAACTGAAAACACCCAAAACGACAAATTTGTCATTTTAGGTTTTCTTTATAAATTTTTCACTTGTTTTCAAAAACGCGTTTTCGAAAATGGGAAAGAGAACGCGTTTTCACTGTTTTGGAAAATCGAAAACAGAAAACGGCTTGAAAATGGTAAAGAGAACGGGGCCTTAGTCTCTAGAATTTTTCTGATGGGTTGAGATTCTTGTTCCAATAGAGAAAAAATTAGTGTAATTAAGATATACTCGACTTTTTACTGGGATTTGCTACTACCCTTTTGTTAGGTTACTCGAGTCAATTTTCCTTCGAGTCATCATCAGCGATCCAATAGCTATTGGGTCCCGGATTGAAAGTAAATGCTAGAAGGGTAACTCGCACAAATATTTCTAAAACCGGGGGCAATTTAAAAACTCAGTATAAACATGGGATTGAAAACTAAATCATCAACTTACACATTAAAATTGTATTTTATACATTATTCATCCAACCATTATTTTCAGTTAGTTTACATGAGTATAACGTCTTTTATATGTTATGGAACAAGAAAAAAAATATAAAAATTGAAAAAATCATGAGTGAAATATGAAGTGAAATCATTTATGTTGTTACTATGATGAAGAAGCCATAAAAAAAAAAAAAAAAGAGAGAAAGTTGGAACATTTATGAAACTTGAGCTTTCGAGTTTCTTATTTTTCATTGTCTTTTATTTTATTTTTTTACTTTTTTTCTATTATAGAATATTAATACATAATAAAGATTTCAATATATCATTTTTGCTTTCGAAATAAAAATATTAGCAGTATATCACTTTTGAAACAAAAAGTTCAATACGTTAAAATGACATTGCTAACATCCTTATTTTTGTCTCATCCATCACATGCAAAAACAAGGGTTATTTTTTCAAATGAATCTCGATCATATTTCATTCTCATATGTACTATTAGATGATACTTATCTCACTCAAAATTTGTCACTTATGAAACAAAAAGTGAGATACATTATTGGGGACGGAACGAGGTTATACGACACGATATGAATTATTCATCACAACATCAAGACAATAATTTAATTTGACAGATGAATTTGAGATTTTATTCAACTATAATGGAGAAAGGATTACAACAATTGTGTTTCTCATAATTATTCTAACTTCTGTAATAAATCAACTTAAAAAGAAAAATCAACTATATATAGAAGACATGTCAAAACCCTAACAATATTCTTAAAAATGGAAATAGTATAAAAAGCAGTGGAATAAACGAAGCAATATTTCTCAAAAAAAAAACAAAAACAAAACCGAATTTGGGTCACAAATTTAACAATCTCCACCTTGACACAAATTCAACTGCAACGAACGAAACTTCAAAATTTTTTTCTCCAATCTTTCCGTTATTTTTTCTCCGTCATCCAAGTTGCGAGAATCTTTTCGAATTTCAACAATGCATCATCTAAATTTATCGGAGCAAGTTCGCACTTCACCTGCCACAATGAAAATCTAGCGCAACAATTCAAAAGTGAAATGACATACTTCATGGTTGCCATCAAGAACAAGAAACCTCAAAATATTGATTACAACAATCTTGAACACATATAGGAATTTAATTTGACAGAGAAATTTGAAATTTTATTCAACCATAATGAAAAAAGAATTACAACAATTGCCTTTCTTACAATTATTCTAACTTCAGTAATAAATCAACGTGTAAAAAAAGTCAACTATGCATAGGGAACATATCAAAATCCTAACAATATTTTAAAAAATGGAAATAGTATAAAAAAACGTGTAAAATAAATGAGTTTTTTTTTTTCAATAAAAAATACATGGAATAAAAGAAACATTATTTAAAAAAAAAAAAAAACCAACCAAATTTTGGTCACAAACCCAACACATCACTTTTAAAAAAGAAAGTGACAAATAATTTACAATCGAAACTTCACGTAAAAATTACTGTCAACTAAAAACTAATGATAAATAAGGGTGTAAATCTATTTCTTGATTTTGGACCTTACTAAACCTAATTTCCTCAGGTTAGAATAGGATACTGAGAATTTTAGGCCCAATAAACACTTAAATTGCATATTGTCCAAATAAAGACAGCTATGAAAAGAGTGTGGAAATTACATAATACCCTACTTTTGAAGTTTGCATTTCATAAACCATATTTCAAGTTTGATATTTCAAAATTCAAATTATAGTTAAATTGTAATATTACATTAAATAAATATATTACTAATTAGATCAATCCACCCCCGATCATTCTCTCTCTCTTTCCCCCATTTCGATCTATTATCCGACAATAAACTAACCACCTCGAAGGCATTGTGAGAGCCATGCGATGACGACGACGCCACAATGGAAGGAGTGTCTCTACAACAGCAACATCTCTCTTTTTCACTATATCGCCCATTTTGGATTCATCTCTAGTGACTAACCACTTACTGCTGTAGCACTCTAGCTGCGGTCACCACTGCATATCGATGATGTGGTTGATTGGTTTTCTTCCATTTTTTCTCTAGTCATGGATGGTTGTGTTTGTAGTGTTGGTTGCGTGAGATTCCGATGTTGTCTTTGATGTTTGTGAGAATCTAATAAGCTGTCTGTCGTTTTTGTTGGTAGCAGTGGTGGTAGATCTTTGTTGTTGGGGTGGATTTTGTTGGATCTGACGATGGACTTGATGGTGATGGTGTTGGCGACGATGTGACTGGAGGCAGTGGTGGTCACAAGTTATTGGTTGATTGTGATCAATAAATTGGTTAATGTGGACTAATAAACAATATGTAACAAATAATAGATAAATTGTGATCAATAAATAACGTGTCTTATAAAATTTGTAATTTGTGATCAATAATTGCGACCTATAAATTTTTTTATTTTTGAGCGTGAATAATTTGTGGCCTATAAATTTTTTTATTTGTGATCGGAAAAATTTGTGACCAAATTGTATAGAATTGTGACATCAATATATTTAATTAATAAAGTATATTTTTAATTAATTATTTCATAAATAAATTTTAATGATTTCTGATTTTAAAATTTTAAATCTTGTTTCTTAGTTTTGAAATGTGTTATAGTGAATTTCTTGTATATGAATTTTTCCCAAAGAGAATTTGCCAAAACACATGGAGAGCCACATCCCACAAACCATGTTTAGATGTGTAGAATAAGTATAGTTGGTTTGATAAATGTAATGGATATGAATATGTACGTGGACAAAACTCAGGTTTGGAGGTATAAAATGGTCCGTTAAATTTGTCTTTTCACAAGTTAGTTTGGCAATTTTGCGAGCCCAACCAGCCTATTCTAAAATTACAAGACTCGAATAGACACGACTCGTGTTAAAACAAAGAAGGTCACGAACCTAACTATTTTTTAATTTTTAATTTAATATTTTTCTAAAAATTCGACGAGGCCTAGATATCTGGATGATAGATCACTTACACTAGAGATGGGCCTTAACAACGGCCCATATCCCTTGACCTGGCCCAAACAAGTCATTTTCACAGTACCACTTTCTCCATCAAAAGGCACACCAATTTTTTCAATTCAAAATCCGTGGCTTCTCTCCACTCTCTCTCTCTCTGTGAAATCACAGTACCCCAGGAAGACAGATTCCCTTCTGTTCATCCATTTTCATGTCTCTTTCTTCTCTCTCTCTCACACATACTGTAAACAATCATACGCAAGCACAGTGATTCAGTAGTCTGTATTCAGAATGCTGTTTCGTGTCAGAGAACACGAGGTCGGCAACCTAAAAAAAAATGGAAAAGTTTTTGGTTTAGTGTCGGGAGCTAAACTAGCTAAGCGAAAATGTACATACCCTGGAACGACGTCGTTACCGTTTTGCACAGCCTCGTCACGAACCCCTTTGAAACCCTGCTAAAGCTAGTTGTCTTCTTTCTATCGACCACTTTAGAAAAAGTTTTTAGCTGCTCAACGGTGTCTTCTTCAGAACTGTCAGTGCCATATTTAAACCTTGTGCAGTAAGGGTTCTTGATTTTCTTTAGCTTTTGTTTTTTTCCCATTTCAAGAATCTTGGAAATCTAGCAACTTATTGTGAAATATTTGTGTGGTTGTTTAATTGCAATAGGGTATATTTTTACTCTGTTCTTTTTGTTTAATTTTGATAAAAATTGAATATTTTTTACTATTTTGAGTGTTTGTAGAACTTTAAGCCCTTAAATTCCGGAGTTACCTAAAACTTACAAACCCATTTGTTTAAGCCTATGTTCAGCGGAAATCATGCTTTTGCTTTCCCTTAAACCATTTTCTTGTAAGATTCTTTATTTAGAATCAGATCTTGAATTTTGTCTGATATGATGGGAATGGAATCACATAGTCAGGTAATGGAATTTGCAGGTAGGTCTAAATCCTTTGATCAACCTTCAAATATTTCGGAAATTGTTAGTAAATTTGCCAAAGTATGCAAGCTTAGATCCGTTGGTGTTTTTAATACATCTGAAAGCCAGTACCATAGTCATAATCACCAGCAATTTTTCCACAATACTGCACAATCATTAGCTGAAGAGAGCAGCAGTGATGCCACTGCGGCGGCTGAGTTTGATGCCGAGAAAATCCATTCCCAATCTGCCGAGATACGTAAAGAAGGGAATAAGTGTGGGCATATGGAGATCTTGAAATTGTTTAGCACACTTTCAGCTTTGAAATTAGCATATGTTAAGCTCCAAGAAGCTCACATCCCTTATAATCCTGGAAAGATTAGAGCTGCTGATGAGAACGTTGTGTCTGAGCTTGAATCACTTTGCAAGATTAAGAGGGCTTACAAGGAGAAGCTATTGAAGGAATCGAATACATTACCTGCTTGCTCAGCTCTTTTGCTCGCAGAAACTCAGGTTGAAGAGAAGGTTTTGGAGAAGTTGAAGTATAAATTGAAAGATAAAGACAATGAGGTGGTTGATTTGCAGCAACAACTACGGGCCTTAGTGATGAGGAACAAAGTGTTGACTGAAGGGATACTGGAACAAGAAAAGAAGAGAATTAAGGCTTTTACACACTCTTCCTTTGAGGGCGTTGTCAAGGCAGCTGGAAAGGCTATTCATGATTTTGCCAAGCCTTTAATTGCCTTAATGAAAGTTTCTGGTTGGGATCTAGACCAGGCTGCAAATGCAATAGAAAATTCCGTTGTGTACGCCAAGAGATCCCATAAAAAGTATGCATTTGAAGCTTATGTCGTCCGGAGAATGTTTCATGGCTTTCAGCCTCAGCCCTACGATGCAGATAAAATATTGAAATTGGGTGATCCAATTGATGCTTTGATTGAAGATCCACAATCTAGTTTTGCCAAGTTTTGCAAAACAAAATATCTACTAGTAGTTCATCCCGAGATGGAACTATCATTTTTCGGCAACTTGGACCATAGGACTTTTGTGGCTAATGGGATGCATCCACATACTCCTTTTTATCGTGCATTTGTCAAAATGGCAAGATGGGTTTGGTTTTTGCTGGGATTTACAGCTTCTATTGAGCCTAAGGTTGAAATGTTCGGAGTTAAGCAGGGAAGTGAATTCTCGGATGTTTACATGGAATTTATAGAGGAGCCGAAGGAATACAAAGCTTTGTTGGATAAAGGTCATGGAAGCTACAAAGTTGAGTTCATGGTCATGCCTGGTTTTAAAATAGGGGAGAGTTTAATCAGGTCTCAAGTCTATGTCTCGAAAACAGGATTGTCAAATGGAACATTCTAGAAGGAGCTGTTAGTTCAGATACCAGTTGAAGTTTTTGCTTTCAATTGTAAATTTTTTGATAGCATTTTAACTTGGCAGCTGACTGTTTATTCTGTAACCGCCCTCATGGTGAAGTACTCGAAGCCTGCACTTTAATGGTAATTTTATCTGAATATATTTATATTTTATAACGGTGATTTGTTGCATCTTTCAGGCTTAATTATTATCTCGCCAATGATGATTAGATATTCATTCACCTAAGGTAGAGCAAGTACAAGTCCTTACCATATGTCTTAAGATGTGTGATGCTAAGTTTATTAAACTTTGATTCCTGCATATTGATTGATAAATCTTAGCAACATCTATATAATTTGACTGCAATGAAATGTAAGGATGTCGATCGAGGCTGTCTTAATACTTGCTTCAATGAGTGGAAACATTTCTCCACAAATTTTATTAGTTGATGACTAGGGAAGAGTAGTTGGTTGTGCTGCTAAAACTAGAGAATAGAATGCAAGTTTTTGTAGAAGCCATTTCTTGTATGCGAGTTGCTTGGGTGTTTCACTTATCGTCTTTGCTGGTTTTGGAAAACAAATCCTTGCATAGCTCCCCGTAGAATCTGCATACTAAATCAATAAAAAGGGGACAAGTGAGATTCTTCCAGCAGTACAGAAGCTCTTCCACATCCGTCAAATCCCCCGTTTTACCCTCTTCAACAATCATCTCTATCAGATAATTCTCAAAGCTCCTGCAAACATCTTCAACTTCTTTCTTTTTATTAGCTTCACTATTTCTTGCATTTGCTGGACTCATGGGTGAGGGGTAGAATGGTGTATTATTCCTGGCATTTGATATACTCTTGAGCTCCATGACTCGATCCATCTGTTCTGTCTCGATCACTTTTAGGAACACCAAACTGACCAAATTTGAGGAAGTCTCCCTGATTTTTGTTCGTTGAAGATAAAACTGAAGGGCTCTTATATAGACTTGGTTTTGGAGTCTGAATTTCAATACGAGTATATTTTTTTGTTTGGTATGGGTCCTAAAGCTTGCATTTGAAGGGAGTGGAGTTTACAATATCATTATGTTAATGATTGAGGATTGCGTGCTGATGAAAAGATTGAGAAGATTGGTAGTGGTGGCTTATGACCCACAATAACCACCGGTTAGTGTACTAGGGTAGAGAGAATTTAATCAGTGTTCTAAAAGGCGTGATGCATGGTAATGCGCGGAGGCCAAGCCATTGGTTAGACGAGTTTAGACGAGGCATATGCGTAAGAAAGAGTAAAAAAACGTTTTTTATTTTAATATTTTTTTTAAATTTTAATCAATCAAAATCATTTAATAATTAAAAATAATACCTATCATATATCAAAATAGATTTATAGAAATTTTATACATTTTTTAAAAATTTTCAACAAAAAAATAAGTTTCAAATATAAATCAACCTTTAAGTTTTGACTTAAAAGAATTGTAAAAAAATTTAAAATGTATATAATAATGCGTGCTTAGGCTTTGCATAATTGCGCCTAGGCACGCGTTGACCACTAAATAAGGTGCAAGCCACTTGGTTTGGCGTTCAATCGTTGATCGCTAAATAAGATGTCAAGCCATTTGGTTTGACGTTTCCCCCGAATATTGTGTCAAGGCGACACCTAAACACGCTTTTTAAAATACTGATTTCAAGTATTAATTTATCAGGATCACAGTATTAATCTTGATGTTGGAAATTTAGTGCCGAAGAACACGAAAAATAAAAACTTCCTTTGAAATGTTTACCTTATCAAAATAATGACTTTAAACTGTTGTGCACCTATACCAACATTGAGCCATATTATTAAAAGATTGAAAATTGCAATGTTTGATCATATGCCATTACTAAAGCCCCTTTTATAAGAATTGAAATGACCAAGTCCTCCATTTATGTGACCTTGGCTAAAATTACAATAATTAATAAAATTCAAAAGAGTACTATAATTAATAAAATTCACTAAAATATTGATAAAAATAGAAAAATATTAAAATGGAATCTGAAAAATTGAAAACTAAGTCGTTAAAAAAACATTATTTTTAAAGCCCCAAATGAAACAATGTTTATCAATAGACATCATTATAAAGTGGCACCGATGCATTTAATTTGTATACACACATTTGATTGCATCAATGCCATTTATTTGTATGTATATCCAAAGTTTCTGATTTTCAGCAAACTAACTCTGTACATCACACTGATTTATCAAATTCAAAAGAGAGGAAATAATTAAAATCTTCTCCCTTTGTGGCCTAGTTTCTTACAGTCACTCGAACATCTCACAGAACAATGTCGCTGTGCGGATTTACTAGAAACCTCGTAAGGTGCTCGAAACCCAATACTTTCCACATCATCGACAGTCTTGAATAACCGTCTCCTATTGACCTCCTCTACTAATGACTGGTGAAGCAACTGGCTGCGCGTATCCACTAGTGACCGGTTCCTTGTCAATCTAGGCATTTCCATCTTGTTTTTAGAAGTGGAAGCTCCTTTTGATTCTAGCACATCATTGCACTGCTTGTAGCAAATCTTAGCAAGATGTTGCCCTGTGCCTGAATTTTCTCTGGGATGGAATCGAGAAGAAGTTGGAGTATTTCCGAGGACATACAGGTTGTGTCTTCTTGGGCTCATCACAGGATCATGTTCATCAGCAGAATTGTAAGTCCAGTTGGAATACTTTTCGGAGTGTGAAGAGCTCTGTGAACTAGTATCATCAAACGAGTCATCTACAGAAACAGAAGTTATCGATTAAGATTGTAACAATATGTTGAGCATATGCTTCATCAATGAAAACGCCATAGTCTAAAATCAGGTCGAGCAAAATAAGACACAATCAGAATGCATGGCACAACTAGGAAGTAAGGAGCCCAGATATGGTTTCAAATGGTACCCAGTAATAAAGAGGCAATAATATGATTTCATGCAACTATTCGGGGAAAATGTTACTGTCCATTGATGTGGTGCTAACAACTTTACCAAATGATCTGTAAAACACATTTTTTCTATCACAACCCGCCACCCCCTCCCCTCCAAATTCTCATTCCCCCGGTACATGGACAGGTTCATATCACCCTTCAATTTAAATTAGCGAAAACTCCAAACTCTCATGAACTATAATAGCAATACCTTGAATCCAATGACTATTTTGAGATTTTGTGTCTATTTTTTGAGATGCAATTGAACCCAAAAGTGAGACCTGGGACGATGAGGAAGGTGATAAAGGATTATTGTGGTCATAATGATCCTCTTGATAGTTCACCATATGGACGTGAGCCGACTGAGGATTGTCCGACTTCCAATTCGGTACAAGACCAGTAATCTCTGCATCAATCATATCTGCAATTTCTGATGGTTTCCAGTCAGCAATCTCTAACTCCTTCACCATTTCATTCGCAACATCAATGGGGGTATCGGAAACAATGTCAAAGGGAAAAAACACGTTCCTAACATCACCTGACAAAAGCATATAAAAAAGAAATCCTCAAGAAAGATTGTAGATTTTCACCAGCAATCAAAAAGGAATCACAGCATGTAAAGATTAAAAAGGCCAAAACTTAGGAACATGGAGTGGGCAAAAATTACCGTCTCTATCAGCAATTTGTACTTTAAGAAAGATGGTCTCATCCTCAGGGTTCAGCTTCCCTGTAATAGTCATGTTAGTCCTTGGTAAATCCTCGTTCGACTGCAGATCCTCAATTTTAATATTGTCATTCAGAAAAGGCTTTTGAATATCATTTTTCAACTCTGGCTTATCATCAAAGTCATCAAGTGCAAGAAATGGATCAAGCATTAGTTCCTTTGCTGGTAATCTCTTAGATGCAGATTCCAAGCATCTCCCGATAAATCGTTGGGCTTCCAAGTCTTGAACTTTGTAGAATGCTCTTGGCTTTTTTCCCTTAAAAAGAAAATTCAAGTCATCCAGATTAGTTTCTGATCCATTTTTACATCATTTTGGCCTAATTGTAACATGATCTTACTGATGTCACTTTCTTGTAAATTTGAGCAGGGTTGGTACATTCACTGTATGGATATTCATAAGTTATCATCTCTAAAATACACATCCCATACGAATATACATCAACCAGTTCATTGTAGTTTTCTTCGTATAATTCTGGAGCCATAAACTCTGGTGTGCCTGGCAAAATCAAAGAAAAGATTCAGCAGTCAATAATTAAGGGTCAAATTTAATTCAATTACACTTCCACTAGAGTTCAAAGAACCTATAAACAGAAAACTTTTCAAGATGTAATGATTTAGAACAAGAGATCGAATGAATCGATCATTCTAGCTCAAAAGTCATAGTATACTTAAAAAATTTCTCCACTTTATTCTAGGCATTTGGGGAAGATAAAGCTTAGCTCACGTGGGGCAGAGAGATGGCAAAAGTGTATCCTTTGTATTCAGAAAACGCAGTATGATCTCGTCATTCATTTTGATTCTTGACTCATGCTTTCAAGATATGAAGTAGCAATGCAGGATAGGATGCATGTACCTATAACACTGTGTGCTCTATGTGACCCACGCAAAATAGCTGCCAAGCCCAGATCACCAATTTTCACTTGTCCAAGATGTCCATTGACAAATATGTTGTCACACTTAAGGTCTCTATGGATCACCGGCGGGTCATGACCATGCAAATAAACAAGGCCTTCAAGAATTTGTCGCGCCCATATCTTTATGGCTTGAATGTCTACTCTCTTATACTTTGCTCTGTATCTGCATTCAATCAAAATTAAAATTCAGCCCTCGTTGACCCTAGGCCTATTTGCATCCACAATGTTCTACATTAATAATGTTCTAAATGAATGAAATGTTACTCTCTGAGGGTGCCGGAAGTGAACATTTCAGTGATGAAATTAAAGGTTCTTCCTTCAACATCGATCCAAGAAGTGTAGAATTTGATGATCAACTCGTGATTTAGGGTGCTGAGAAGATGAACTTCAGAGTAGAGTCGTTGCAGATCCTCCGGTGACTGAAGCAAGTGATTGAGGTGGACTTGATTCCATGCTACTTCCATACCAAGCACCTCATCTATTGCCCGGTAAACTGTTTTCGTTGCCCCCTTTCCCAGAACTTCATCTAACTGTCCATCCATAATCCATAGATAAAAGGTTCAGATTCTTCGAATGCAATTTACAAATCAAAAATTAGATGCTTATTCAACTAACCTTGTTAATATCTAACGAAAGAAGTTCTAAATTCGTTACTAAAACATTTTACATCCTCAAAAGTTCCAATCTAAATCGTCCTTATTAACAAGCCCTCCGGTCTTAGTCTTGATAATACACAATAAGTGCTTCCTTGATATAAGTTAAAAACTTTTTAAAATTTGCTAAACCATTAAAATTATATAGACATCAACTTTGCCAAGTAAAGCAAAGCAGAATCCACTAAGCATAAACAAATCATTACACTTAAGACAAACATATTCTAATTAAGAAAATCAATTATCAATAACCCAATTATAATTGTATAAAGTATTTGCAAATTTCATACATAATTATGAGCCAAAAAATTAAAAATCATTGAAAAAAAAAATGCTCAACATACTCTTCCATAACGCCCGGTTGGATCAGTTTCAACGTATCCATTTTCATCCATTGATTCACCTGTGTGCTGTGCCCTGCTCGTACTCGATCCTTTCTAACTATATATGTATATAATTTCAGATTTTTGAGCAACAAAATTAAGGTTAACAAGTCTTATTATGTATTAATTCAGACAAAAGGGCATCTAAATCCGAGGTTTTCCCTCGTGATATTCGTAAGAGAAGAGACCAAATAGGAGCCAAAAGAGCCTGGAGTAGTCCACTTTTAACATAACCCAAGCCATATCCACAAGCAAGCGCGAAGAGTCGTAGCTCTTTCTGACCATTTGATTGATGATGAACAGTGACAAACAAGACAAGATTTGACAGGGAATAAGAATAAAAATTGTTGGGAATTATTATTATTATTAAGATTGTAATCTTGAGTGGGAGTAGAGGGTAATATTGGCAGGAAATAAGGATTTTCTTGAATCAGTGAAAAACACGTGATGGAGAAAGGGTCCTAAACTTGAAGAATCTGTGGCTACGGTTTGCGGCAGCCATTTTGAGTGGTGATTGTTGGACTTCAGACTGATATTTTGAAGAGAGAAAAGGTAAAAGAGGAAGAGTGTCGAAATTCAATAAAGACGACTGTGTAGGAAATGTCCACGGAAGTGCATAACTGGGTTGGCGTATATAAATGCAGGACGGAACTGTATAATATATATCAAAACTGGATTTTTTTTTATTTTTTATTTTTTAATATTTTGAATTCTGCCCTTTGTAATTTACAACTATGGGCACAAGCAATTTCACAATTTTTTTTTTTTTTTATATTCTTATTTCATTTTTAACTTTTACTCTTAATCTATTATCATTACGATAGTACTTTTTACATTTAAATTAAAGTTTCTTAAAGCACATTAGGTGTGTTTGGTACTTTATTATTAAACTAAAAATGGTCAAAAAAAAATTAGGAAAAAAATTTGTGATAAATATTTCCACCTCAGCATCTGCCAAAATATGTTTTAATTTGTAATTAAGTCTTCCTAAGCCATGATCATATTATTCAACAATTGAAATTAATTTCTTTAATGGCTATTATTTGAAATAGGTCTACCTCATTTATCAGCCAGAGTTTGTCAACTTGAGCCACTTGATTATCAATTAACTAGTATTTGTTGTCAATAAAATGAATTAGTATATGTAAATTTAGGATGTGTTTGAACCACGTTATTTTGAAAGAGTATATTTTGAAATTGTAGATTGATGGAGAATGTGTGACATTCTGTCAAGAAAGTGGGCAAATGGCATAATTCAAAAATTAAGTCTTAATTACATTTAATTCAGAGTTGACGTCAATTTATACACATTGACACCGACACCAATTGGGACTTTAGGGACGTGTATCAATTAGGGACTTTTAAGGAGTTTTAAGGATTTAAAAAGCTTAAATGTTTTCAATTGGGATTTTCAAAGATTCTCTAAAAGTTTATGTGTATTCAATTGCGACTTTTATAAACTTTTAAAAAGTATCTAAAAGTCATGGATATCAATTGAAACTTTTTAGAAATCTCTATAATTCATGAAATATTCAAATAAAAAATAACTTTTGAAGAATTCTCTACTTATAAATAGCAAATCTCAAAGAAAATTTCTAGATTTGTGAAGATCCAGGGCAAAAAAAAAAAAAAAATCTTTTTTCTTTCAATTTTAGAATTTTCTCATGTCTCTTCAATTAATTCGTTGTAATCAATTTATGATTATTCTATATGTACATGATTACTTTTAAATTGAATTATATGCAATTGTTTCAAAACATAGAATTTCATATAATTGATGTATATATTATTTTATTTGCGCCAAAATTGAATTACTGGACAGTGACTAGTAACTTTACTCAAGAAAATTTTGTGGGCATCATGGTTCTCGAAAATGTTAATTAGGTAGTAAGAAATATTGTAATTTTTCGGGTATACAATGAATTTGTAAAATGAAAAAGTTTAAAAAAATCTTTAATCAAAGTCTACATAAGTCCGTGAAGACTTTTATTAATTCGTGACAAATTCAAGTAAGTCACTTAAAAATTCATAAAATTCACAAAAGTCAACCACTTAAATACGTCTATAGAAATCTATAAAAGTCCTACCTTAATACATCCTTGTTTTCTTTACGTGGTTTAATTTCTATCGGTTGTATACTTTCATTACACCTACTCCCTACACGTGCTCATGCTCTCATTATTTTATTATTATTTTCTTCGCCAAATACTTAAAAAATAGTGATATTGAGGGCAGAGGCACAAAATAAGGCGGTGTGCAACATCTTCAACTCTTGATGGATTACGTGGATGATTGAATAACAATTAGTGCAATACACAATGCATTGAACCCATACATTTATTTTATTTTTAGTTATTGTTAATGTTAATATCAATGGTCGGCCTCAAGACGCCAAATATGAAAAAAAAAAAAAAAAAAAAAAATTTGATCTTGATTAAATGGTCTAGGCTAGAAAGAGATGATGTCGATTGATATGACTCGAAAAGTCAAGTTACAATTGATCACAGTACTTTCACGCCATTCAATTATACATGACGTCTATGTGTTGAAGATGCGATTTGAAAATTCAAGTAACAATTCAGCACATCACATTCACGCCATTTGTTAGTGACGTGTATCCACGGGCAAATTTCCATAGCTAACAATAATTCTTTATGAAATTTCATTGTCTAATTATAAAAACAAAAAATTGTGATAAAACGATAATTTTTAGGTGAACTGACTTGTTCCAAAGTTATTTTAACATGTTCTAATTTTTATTTATTTATGTTTTATATTGCCAAACGAGATTTCGAACTATTTCCAATTTTACCAATCGAATTAATTGGTCCAGTGTGATTATAATAACATGGCGGGGCTAATAGGTGGCTCAACAACTTTTAAATGCAACAATTAAAATAAATTAAATCCATTCTTAATAAATTCTTAATTAATTTGAATTTCTATGTGAATTCTCTTTCCTACAACTATTCATTTAATTACTTTATGCGTATTAAAATAAATTCATAACTAGTACAACTCGCCATATTAATTGTTATTTCTCACAAGTTCGTATCATTTAAAAAATTTGAGTTAAAAAAATAAAAGAGATTACGAAATTGGTGACTATGCCTACCTGGTTAATAACGGAGTAATTATTATTTTTCTAAAGATGAAATCATCCAAAAATAAAAGGGGGCTTTCCTCCTAGAAGACATAGGTTTGGAAATTTATGAGACAATGGGTTAATAATTTTATCGCGACTATGTTGGTTATGATAATTATATTAGATTATGTCATCAATGTTGATAATGAATTGTTTTGATACAATTATGATGTTCAAAGTTACGGTTTTATGACACTAATCAATAATAGAAATAAAATGTCTGATATCATAAAGATACGATATTAAGATAATTGTACGCTAAGTTTCATATATTTTTATTACAATAAAAATTATAAGTTTGCAATGATGACATTGTCAGAAAAGTACCACGATAGCATCCTTGTATCTAAGAATAAGAATAGTTATGAAAAATGTGGTAATACTCTAGCGATAATGAGAATAATAACAAGAGCTATAACTAAGTTTAAGATATTGACAGTTCTTACTCTATTTATCGCATATCACCATTCATGACGATCTCATTGCCATGACATCGTGATCTCACTGACGAACCAATCATGGAAGGCGATAAAGGGATGTCGATGACGGTGGTGGAAGAGGAGAATTGCTTTTTGTGGTGGTTTCTTGAAATGTTTGCTCAAATCTTGCGCAAATTTCATGGTAGTAATTTGTGCTTTACAATGGCTAACTCCAAACAAGGGGAGAAGAAACCCCTTAGTTCCCTCGTGTACATGGCTGGTGGTGGTGGTATCACAGGTTAATGGTGGTACAGATCTGGTGGTAGGCAGTGCAGATCGGTCGCAATAGGATTTCTACCGTAGGTGGTGTTGAAAGGTCGACATGCGCTAGTGGCATTGATGATGGGTCAGTGGTGAGATGGTTTGGCATGTTGATGGTGCTGAGATAGATTATGGGCCGAGTGATGGTGGTGTTAGCAGAGATGGTTGCCAACAGTGATGGACATTAATAGTGGCAACGAGGACAACCACCTAACACAGTATGTAACACTTTAAACACGGTAACATGTTATGAAAAAGTAAAGACTATTTTTATAATAAAAAAGGTTCAACGGCCTTTTAGAAAATAATTTATTTTCTGTTTATCTATGGAACATGGACCTAATTTCAAACCTTCAAACAAGAGTGAAGACATAACTCTTCCATTTTTTTTAATTGAAGGCAGTCCTCCATCTATTTTTAGTAACATTTGGAAAAAGTAACAATCAAAAAACATTTCAAAAAGTAACAATTTAAAAGATAATCACGGATGAAGAAGAAAGGCAAAGCAAAAACCAAAAATGTGCAAAATGCTATTTTATTTTACTACCTCCTTGTGTCTTAAAAGAAAGACAAAAACCATAAAACCAGTTAAATTATCCCTATCCTGAAGTCCTGTAGTTTGTTAACATCTAAAAGTTATCTCTCTTTTTACATGGCATTTTATTGGCATAGAGGGGGAAACTCATCTTCATTCTTGAGGTGGAGGAGTGACTGCTCAGTAACCCTGAAAGCCCAAACCAGATACAACTAATCATCATATATTTTAAATAGTTGAAAAATAGTGAGAGAAAACACTTTACACATACCTTTCTTGCTTCATCGCTCTTGTTGAATCCTGGCCTCCCGTTGAGATGCCTAGAGTCGAGTCCCAAGCACAAGATAAACCCGAAATCACCTCTTCGGCCAGGCTCCCTAAAGACCCAAACTCGATTTTAAATGAAGCATTTTGGAAACCATTTGCGTGGTTATCACCTTTCACTAAACGAGGAGACTGGCAGCATACATCAGACTTTCCTCGGCCTTGAAATCTGTTGCTTGCTGGTGAGATTTCATAGGTACCGTTTTCCAAAGAATTCGACTTCCAAGAAGCAGAACTTAATATATTTCCATTGCCGCGTTTGTGTTTCTGAAACTGATTGCGATTTCCCAGTGGCTTATGCCTTCCCCTCCCATGCGAAGGTTTCTCCCTGGGAGAACCATTCTGCAAGACAGAAAGTAAGATCACGCTAAACCAAAAGGCACAGGAGGAAAACATGTACTCAAATTACTGGCAAAAAAGAATACCATAATGGGAAAGTAAGTTCCTGTTCCTCGTGCTTTCTGTTTTCCTTCAGAACCAAAAGCAGCAGTGTGTAAGGCAGTATTGGTACCAAGACCCATAAGTGGTTCCACAAACAGCATGTTTGAGTTCATTTGGGGAAACTGACTCCTGTTGAGTGGCATTGATTGCCAAGCATTTTCCAACGGCTTCATATTTTGAATCCTAGAAGGCAATGAAGGAGGATGGGATAAAGGAGCAGACAAATAAATCCCATTGCATAACTGACCATATAGTAAATTCCTAATTTGGCAGTCATAATCACCACTGAGGTCTGCCAAAGGGTTCAAAGGTACGTCTGACTCTCCTGCTATGCTAAAGAGATCAATTTCTCCACAACTCTTGGATACATTTTCAAAATTACTTGCCTTTGGACTAGAAGAAGCCGAACCCACTTTATAGATGACATTAGAACTATCCATACACCATCTATATGTATTATTCATTTCCACATGATTCTCCCTGCTCTCCAACCATGAAGTTAACCCAAACTTCTGATGAGCACTATTTGATAGGTCACCTTGGTGAAAGTTCCCACTTGCCATGCTTCCATTTTCTACAGATGATTTGGAAGAGAAGTCATGGGATTTCTGGTAATGTTTCCCCAAGAGAGATGCACTATTATTGCTGCTAGATGCATAATCTGATGTGTTACGTTCAATCCTCAAAGTTGAATTAGATGTTGCAAGGTCATATGCATCCCCTGCAAGGTGGTGTCCTGAAGCGGGTCCATCAGCTGAGGAGCATGTTTCTGATTCCATCTCTAAAGTGTCTCTCATCGAGCATCTCTCTAGCTCATTTCTGAACTCCAAAGTGCATCTGTCTGAAGCCCCAAGACTATCATTCTCAAAATCACTGACAGATGATTTTAGAAGCGCGTCATCCTCTGAGTATAATTCAGTCGAGGATTCTAAAGACAACGTCAAAGACTCTTCATCTTCAAATACCAAGGCTGAATACTCGATAACACTAGTGTGATTTTGCCCATGTCTTGCAAGAGTATTTGAGAAGAATTCACATATCTCATCAACAACTCTATCTCTTGGTTGCAACAGAACTTGACCAAGCTTGCGAGCCCCATATTTGAAAGCGCTACGTATACGGTAGAAATTGCCTAAAGGGAGAAAAATCAAGAATATTAGCTTGAACTAAACAACCCTTTTCACATTCTTACAATCAAAAGCACCAAAACTTTGTCCCAGTATAACAGGAAGACAGTATAAGAAATTACTGCTTACAACATAATGCGTTCATGTTTCCCCAAAAACTAATCAGATTCTTCAGTCAGAAAATAATGCTCAAGGAAAAGGGTGATGGGGATGGGGTGGCTTGTGGTACCACAGCCGTTTTTGTGGCTTCTGGTTATTCAAGCAAGTTCCTAAGATGTGTGGGTACTCCAATTCTAGAAGCTAGAGCAGTGAAAATTTTACATGCAGCTTAATTAAAGAAAAACTAAGGATTCAAACCTACAGAAGAATGAGAAAGCGAAGGTGGAGCTCAAGTAAGAATGAACTTTGTTTTGAAAAATTTCTGCTCTTGCAGTGACAATTGTGCTAATAGAGCAGCCACAGCAGTGACAATATGACATAGATACGCATCTTAAGACAGAAGCAGTTCAGAAACCAATGTTGAAGTCAGAAAGTGCAGTAACGGTAAATTGAGAATGAACTTTCTCAGTATGTTTCCTCTATGAAACTATTTATCATAAAAATATTTCAATTTTCACACTTTCCACCTCGACATCAGAAGAATGTCATATTTTAGCAATGCTTTTTGAGTGTAAGGATTTTACACAACAAAAGCATGCAAACCCAACACAGTTCACTATTGTATCACCCTCGATTGGGTCAAATTGACAAATGACATGTTTTCATTTCATCGGCGCATGAAACTAATAATCCCTCAATTTATTTTTAATGGATTATTCTGAAACTAATAATCCCTCAAAAACTAAAGGATAAATATATATTTTTTCTACCTAATAAGATCTCATCACACTACCCACCAGAAAATCTTATAGACAAATTGAGCAGGAATTTTCCTTACCTCTGTTCACACTACGTCCAAGGTTATTATTTTCCTTCAGCGGGTCAATTATGTTAAGATTTTTAGGCTGAAATGCTTTTGGGATTGTCTCGAGATTCCGAGCTGAACCTGAAAACATTCCTATACATTTTTCTAAGAATTCTTCAGTAAGCATCAGGTCCTTCTGTCCATCCTCTGGCAAATTAACTGCAAACAAATCAGAAAAGAGAAGGCTGTTAAAAAGATTGAACCTAACAGAGAGAAAAGAAAATTGCTAGTGCCTAAGGGAGAATATGTGGCATAGGTGTGCCTATGCGTGCGTGAGAGAGAGGCTATTAATGAAGTTAAACCATTTTTAAATAATCAAGTGCATTACTTACCCACTATATCTGGAAGTGATGATATACGAACTGGCCCTTTCAAACTTACACAGTAGTTCTCCCAGTCGAATTGGCTAAAATATTCCAAAAATTTATAGAGTACCTAAAAATGCACATAATTTTAATAAATTGAACTTTGTGAATGTACATGTATACAGAGTCAATATCACATAGGGCAATTACCGCTAGAGGGCCATTCAGGGATGAATAAAATAGATGGAGTATATAGAGGACAAGTGTTTCCAAAGCATAAGTAGATATTAAACCATGGTGTGCGCCAAGAATACGGCTCTCGTAGTAGCACCAAGCTTTTACCAAAATAATGCTACGTTTAAAGAGATGATTTTTCCCAACAAGACGATCAACCTGTATTTAGAAAAAGAATCATCAAAAATTCAACAAGCATAACTACTACATGCCTTTAGAGTTTTACTCACACGAGAAACTTGACAAATTTCAAGTGGTGCATCACCCAACATTCTTATTGTATTGAGTTATTTTTGGGGAAACTTATTAAAGAATCAATGAGGAAATAAATGAATGGAATTGGTCTTCTCTTAAAAAAATCTACTTCAAGTGTATATCATCAATTAAAATCTATGAAGACAAAAGAAAATAAATTACAACATCATATTTAAAGTTCTAGATTACATATCATCTAAAAACCACCATATGAAACTGCAGTAGATAAGGGGTTCACTTGAGAATAAGTGTAGAAGTTTAATAGGTCAACCTGACGTGATTGAGTCCAGAAATTGGAAAGGAAAGAAATAAAAACAAAATAAGAAAATGCACCGCTTTTTATCATTTTTGAAGGGGTTACAGATAAAAGATATGTGCCAAACTTAATTTACCAATTAAAAGTACCCCCACAAAACTGAACGAAAGGTTTTCCATTCAGCTAATTTCAGCTTCTTTGTGACAGAGAAATACGAAACGTTTAGTATACATAAAAGAATAATGTTTAATTGTACTTCGAATGAATGGCATCCAAGTACCCAAAGTTGCATATTTATACATTTCAGAACTAACAGTAAGGCTTTGTTTCTACCTGCTCAAGGAAACAAAGTGTAGAAAGTCCTCCCAGCTGATTAAAGGAAATATCGATCACAATGTTCTGCACAAGGCATTTCACAATTTTCACCTGCCATCAGAAGCACATGCACTCAGTTCAAGACCTCAGAGAACCACACAAGTAAATAGGAAAGAGCCACCTCCTGAAAGCTTCTGGAAACACGTAGAATGAAAATAATATGCAAGTTGGACGATAAATATAAAAAAAAAAAAATAAAAGATGCAGCCTTTATCAAGGTGGAAATAAGCAGTTGAGTGAGTCTACCTCGGCATCTATAAACTGTGCATCCTTCACTTCGTACTCTGCATTTTCATTCAGCTGCTCCCCTTGCAGAATACCAAGAACATCGCGTGCCAAAGATTCCTCGACATTAAGACTTTTAAGTGCAGTCAAGTCGATATCTCCATCAGGTAAGTACGTCTTCAGCGGCACAGATCCATAGGGAAAAGCCTATTACAAATATAATCCAAGTTATTAAGCCCTTAACACTTGAATAAGTCAATGACGGACGCAAGAATGACAAGGATAAGACTATTCAGAACTAATACATATGAACCATTATCTTGAATTATTTAGCGGTAAGAATCCATGAAGCCTCCATAACACATAAGTTTAACAGGATGCCTTGGAAAAATTAAAATAAAAAGAATTGTAAATAGGAGCAGAAAAAATAATATCCCCTAAATTTCAACCTATGAGCATGTAAAGAATCTAGGGATTTTGCTCCTACATTGACTTTGACTTTAAAGAACCGACAACCTTCGATTAATTATAATGGATTTCCGAACTTTACAACTTAACATTCTTCTTGTCACCACGACACCGATACTGCACCTGCACTTTTATCGCTTCATGATTTTGTCGCAAGATAAGAGATTCAGAATTAGGTATAATCATTTGAATCTAGCACAAATGAATAGATAATGCAGAATCTAACAAGTGGTGAAAGTTCAAAATCCCTTTGTCCTAGTCTAAAAGACAATCAATCAGATACTGCTACAACTTCAATAACTCATCAAATTATATAGATTATAAGATAAAATACCCCCTTAAGGCCTCTAAATAAGACTTTACACAAAAGCAACGTATTTTCAAGAATATACTTCAACTTTCCACACACCGGTAAAATATATAAATAATCGCACAAAATTCAATTAAGATTCAGCAAACTGAAATGAACCAAATCACTTCACAGAGAGAAAAATCATCATAAAAAGTTTTAAAAATTAAATAAATAAATGTAGTAAATTGAAATCAGAAAACATGTGATCACCTCACAGTCGAGATGACGCTTGATGAGCCTCTGTACGTAATCAATTACGTCTTTTCTCTTATCTTCTGAGTCAAGAGTTGGGTGTATGCAATTCATCACTTGCTCGGCCGCTTCCTCTGCCGCTACAAAACACTCATCGGTAATTGAAGCCGGATCAGGTTGCCTCCGACGCGACCCAGAAAACAAGCTGACAGGGTCATCCTCCACCAAAACGCCGCCGTTTGAACTCACTCCTCCAACATCCCCCATGTTATTTTTATTTATATGTATAATTTATAACAAATTTCACTCCAGGGCTTTCTCTTGCTTCATCATTTTTACCAAAGTTGCTTCCATTGTTGTTACACAAAAACAAAATTCTAGGAAATGAAGAGAGGGTGAGAGAAAAAGGGGTTTAGAATTGGGGTTTGTGTGAATGGGTTATGCGGAATTTATTGCAAATTGTAATAATCTAATCTGCTGCTTATACATTTACATATACGTATACATATATGGGAAGAAAATAAATAAGTTTTATAGGGAAAAAGGAGAAAAAAAAGACGAGAAATTCGGAGATAAGACAAAAAGGGTTGTTCGTATTTATATTCTTCTTCTCCAAACCTCTCATCCTCCTTCAGTTATTTGCAGGCGAACTCGTTTGTCCTCGTCCTCCTACCCTTTTCTCTCTCCTCTCTGTCTACATATTAATTATATTATACATATAGTTTTCTATATATACAGATTTCTGGGTTTTCGTTTAAATCAAGAAAAAATATCTGAAAAGAATGGAAATTCCTGTCGACTGGACAGGACGCGACGAAAGGGAAGCGGAGACAGGGAGGGAAGGGGAATTAGGATATTAGAAAAATTATATTTAATTGTTCCTGGAAGGATAGGGAACGGTAAAACGGCGACGTTTTTATGTGGTCCGAGGGTTTTAGATTATTTTACTGGGCTCGGTTACGGCTTTGTGGATTTTGTAATTAATAAAGTGGAGAAAAACAAAAGTAACAATTTGAAACCGAAGTCACCGTGTTGTGTTTGGGCCCACCCCTACCCCACACACAACATAATTTCTATACATTTATCCACTCATTTTAACAATTAAAAAAAATCTTTTGAAGATTAGGCTGTACGTGTTGAGTGTCTAAGCACGGAATAACGAATATGAAAATCGATCAAACTTGATGTATTTATTGGCGTTATTATGATAAGGTTGTTATCGATCTGAACACAACACGCGTAATAAAGTAAATTAAGATAACGACAAATGATCTTACAGTTAAATAGAATTTATATTATCTCATATCCTTTGTCGGATAACCTACACGCTACACGTATGATATGTCAATGAGAGACGAGTTTACCAAAAGAAGTACTATGATAAATTAGATAACGACAAATGATTTTACAGATTAAATAGAATTTACATTTCTTATATCCGTTGTCATACATTATTATCCTACAAGACTCTACACGTATCGTATGTCAACGAAGAACGTGCATGACCAAAAAAGCTAGCTTTTCAAGAGGCCCACAAATGGTGCCACACCAATGTGGGTCCCACAATTTTCTTATCTACACGAACTTTATTATAAGAAAAATAGTTTTCCATGTGAAAAAATGTTGAAATATGTCAACCACAATTTGAGGGCATACACGTGTGGCAAATCCAATGGGGGATTTTTCATATAAGATTTTCTAAATCTAGTATGGGAAACTTAAAATTACGAATTATGTCAATCCACAAATAAAAAGATCTCACATTCAGCGTTGCCAGTAATTATTACATGTACTTGCACTAAAATGCGCCGTGGAAAATGTGGTCTCATCCCACGAAACTTTACTTTTCACCCAATTTGATTTTTTCGTCTGGCCGGCGATAAATTCCCGAGTTACACGTACAAACCACGATATTTTGCAAGTAATATCAATTTGTTCTACTTATGGTAACGCAACCAAACAAGATTAGTTCAGTCGGGATGTATGAGGTAATAAAAAATTACAATATTAATGTATTAAATAACAAAATACCATATGTATGTCACGCATGACACGACTACCGACAATTTTCACTATAGATGGCATTGCTCATAATTTTTATGTTTTATAACAAATTATAAAGTGTTAAATATTATGTAACTACTTTTTATTTTACTTATATGCTTTCCATTTCCGACGATGAACTAAATCAACTTGTTTGATTGGAAAAACTAAAACAATTCCGATTATGCATAGAAGGCTAGAAATTAGAAAAATTGTTAAAACGGAAAAAATCGACCGTTCACTTTTAATCTTTTTAAGATATTATTTATCGCTAGTTCGACTTCGATTAAACCCTAATTCAACACTTATTTAGTTGATGTATTTCGATTTATTATCAATTCAACTTCGATTATACTCAAATTCTGAAGCCAATAGGATTTCAAATAATTCAGCTTGATCTTAAATTTTGAACCAATCGGATTGCGAGTTAGTGTAATAAATAAGTGAAACTGAAAACTTTTGAAAATTATATCTTTGCAGAAATTGGAAACTTTTAAAAAACAATAACTTTGCATAAATTGGAAATTCTGATAGGCACATAGTATTTCTATGATGGGTAAAATATAGAATAAGAACGCTACGTTATGCTCATGTTTGGTACAAACTCTTTACGGTTCATTTTTTTCAAAATTATTTTCATACACATTTTCTCGACAAAATAATTTTATATATGAATAAATTTTTTTTTTTTTTTTAACCACGCTTTGAAAAGAATAATTATTTTTCATAAAATGCATACGTCAGAAACTCTACCTTACGTTTTCTGTGTTTAATGGCAGGTAGAAGTCACATAGGTTTGACTTTTTGAAGGAAATATAAATTTAATGTACGTATTAATGGCAAGTGTCCATTTAATCCACATTTCCTTCTGGCAACTATAGAAAAAACTTTATTAGATTATGATAGTCGTAAGCTGATTACTTTAATTTCAACATCTATAATTCTTGAGTGTCTAAATACTATGAGTAAGTTTGATACCTAATATTCAATAAGACTGACAATTTTTTATTTTATTATTATTTTAAATAAATTAATTTTAATTTTATACAATTCACATTCTCAAATTTGTTATAAGAGCATGATCGATTGGCATTGTTGTATAAGGCAATGCAAGAATTAACACGTCTAATTCGTTATGGTGACTTGACAATTTTAACCAAGATAATCTATTGAATTAAAAAATACTTTTAACTCTTTTTTTCTTTAATTCGTGAAGTATTAATTTTAACTTACTAGTTAATTATAATAGGATGTTCGGTAAAGTAAGCTATACAATTTCATATAAAACAAACTATTGTATCGGATAAATTTTAATATTTGTCATTAAAGTGTTCAATATTATCCAATAATTATATCGTCGTAGTAGTATGCTCCGTACAAGAACTGGACAATACCGAATACAACAATTTACCAGATTGGACGAGACTAAAAATAAGTACAAAAATAATTTAATTCTAACATACGGGAAACATCTTTACTTTTTAATAGCATTTCCCCAATTGAAGTAAAGTCTAAGGCGTGCTACGTGCTATATGCGCAAATTGGACCAGTTAGCGACATACATTCCCTAATAACAATTTAGGATAGATATTTATTTTTTTATTGGACCAGTTATTATTGCACCCAACACGAGCTCCACAATAAATTCAGTAATTTACAACTGTCAAATATCATCTCTCTTTCATTTTTCTGTTTTTCAATTATTATTATTATTATTATTATTATTATTATTATTATTATAATTATTATATAGTTTGGTAAGCAGAAACAATGTACATTTTTACCTTTATTTGAATTTTGAATGGTTTATTATAAGTGTGTGTTGTGCATCCCTTGTATTAAAAAAAATGATCTAGTTTTCGTAGTGTCTATGAAATTTCATTACAAAGAAGTTGATAAAATAACAAATTTGAATTAATCGCTTATTAATTTAATCAAAAGGCTCTTGAAAATCAACAAGATAAATGAATTTGAAAATAGTAACGCTATTTATTTAGATAGATGGTCATTAAGACAATTAAGTGATTGAATATTTTAAATGAAATTTATATATATTTTTGTAAGAGGTCCAATCACTTGGAGCACTAATGATAAATGTTTTATTAGATTATAAGATGTGGATCATACAAAATGCGTAGATAAGGGGCGAGTAAAAGTTGTATATTCTACTGAATACGTCGATGAAATATAGTTTGACCACTTTAATAAGCAATTATAACTTGTCAAGAGTGCACTTAATTGCCACCCAACTGTTGACCATTAGAGGATTTGAAAAAGTGATTCCAGGTGTACTTAATTGAACATCTTAAATGAGACTCATATCCCTACGTCTAAGAGATTCAATACATTTTGGTAAATTTTTTATTAGATATAAGTTATAAGTTCCACAAAATATGTGAATATGAAGTGAGTAGAAGTATGTAAAAGTTATGAATCCTACCGAATATTTATGTAAAGATAGAGATTGTCAAGCTAATAAGAAATTATAAAAATAAAGTTTTTAATATGACTTAATTTTCACTCGAAGTGTTTGACCATTAACAATATAGATAGATAACATTATTCCTTTGAAAAGAAGTGAATAAACGTAGGGAAAAGTTGTGGAACTTATAGTAGATAAAAAATAAAGTTTGACATTGCACAAGTAGTTATAAATTTTGCCAAGCATGCACTTAATTGCCACCCAACGGCTCACCATCAGAAGATTAAAAAGTTAGTTTAGGTATCATTAAGTGATTGAATATTTGAATGAGACTCTATCCCCATATTTAAGAGATTCAACGCACGTATTGTAAAATTTTTATTAGATTACATGTTGGAGGTCCTTCAAAATATGTAAATAAAAGTGAGTAATATATAGAGTAATACTATTTAGCCACACTGGGGTTACAACCCCACTCAAGGTGACGTTAATGTGACATTAAATAATAAGTAAAATTAAATAAATCATTTAATTTCACCTTTCATTTAGCCTATCATTTAGAACCACATAGACTTGGATTGTAACTCCAGTGAGGCTACATAGCATTACTAAAAAATATATAGAAATTATGGACCTATATAATTAAAGTTTTTAATATCACTTTATCGTTAGTTAAACCCTTGATCATTACTCAATTGATAACATTATTCATTTGAAAAAGTGAAAGATGTATTGTTACACAGTTAATGTGGCTGAATAAAAATCAGACATGAAATTAAGAAGAACGGGTTAGTTTGGAGTTAAAGTGATGTTCATCTATCAATCAACAAATTTAATTTGAAAAAAATGGAATATATCACTACAAGCATGGTCACACACGAAAATAAAAACTTTTCAAAGCCCCCATTTGATTTATTTAAAAATATCAATAAAAAATTATGTCAAAGTCAAAGTTAAATTTAACCACCTAATTCATAAGACCCGCAATTTTTATCTTTCAATCATACATCTCTTTAACTTTAATAAAATTTTACTAAAAATATAACTTTTAGCAAAATCAAGCAGGGGTGAAATGTCCATAATAGACATGGCATTAAGAAAGTCAGCTTAAATGTCAAAGTTACTGTGAATTATAAGGTGTGTGCAACGAAGCAAATTGGGTTGAAACCACGATATTTTGCAAGTAATATCAATTTGTTCTACTTATGGCAACCAAACAAGATTAGTTCAATCGGGATGTATCAAATATTAATGTATCAAATAACAAAAAATATATATATATCAAATATTAATGTATCAAATAACAAAAAATATATATATATCAAATATTAATGTATCAAATAACAAAAAAAATATATATTTTTTCTTTTTAACAGTTTTAATTTTTTCGTTAACAATATTAATGACCTCAACTACCTTTTCTTTTAAAAAAAGTTTAGTACTTCAAAAGTATTATGCATATCATTCATTTGATACATCCGACGTGCTCGCTACTAGTTCAATAAAAAAGACAAAAATTAGTATTCCTACTATGGCCATTTTGAATAAACAGTAATTAATGTTTTTTTTTTATTTTACCGTTCTCAATCCTACACCAAACCTAGCCTAGACCAAGACCAAAGTTATTTGCACAAAAACCACCCAAAGATCCATTGGAATTGCACATGAATTGCACATACACTGTATTTTTTGGAAAAACACCAACACGTAACTTTCATGTACAATAAAAAGCATGTACAATTTAAAATTTTGTACCTGAATAATGAATTAGACATTAAAATATATAACAAGAGTAAGAGTTGCAAACACTCGTGAGAAAGTGAGTATATCATATATAATTGGACTTTTCATGGCCTTCGAACTCCAATCGGGATCGTAAAGTAGGACACATGGTGGAGTAGGACTCCACATCACAGGAGGACGTGAACCCTACTGGGTCGGGGTCACCGAGGTGAAGTGGAATAGATCCACGGGCTGGCGATTAGATTGCTTAACCTAGAGTCGAAGGTGTCCACCTCATAGATCAAGACAAAACCAAACACTACAATGGCTCACGCACTCTTGGTTGGGCTTGGAAATTACAGTATAATCAGTGACCCCCGTGCACCTGAGGCTAGGCTTGAGGTTAGGTGCACCAGCAATGAGTTTTGGAGTGCGCAAGCAACACCCCCACGATGGATAATTAGAGATGATATGATTAAGGTGGATTGTGGTGTACAATCTAATACGGCATTTAACGTTACACTAAATTAGAATCTTTTTTATATGTAAGTATTTTTTTCTTGTATGTAACCTAAGTGATCTTTTTTATTTGTGGTGTATAATCTAATACGACATTTGACGTTCACTAAATTATTAGAATCTTTTTTATATGTAAGTATTTTTTCTTATATGTAATCTAAGTGATCTTTTTGCTTATAAGTGATTCATTAGTTCTTTTTTTTCTTTTTTTTTTTTACTTAAATACGATTTTATACTTATTATGTATTCTTTTAATTATAAGTAACGTTTCTATTTATAAATTAATGTTTTAATTCTAAGTGACTTTTTGTAAAAAAAATTATATTTTACTTAAAGTAAATGTATGCATTTCAATTCAACTAATAATTTTCTAATTAATAACGTGGTAAATAAGTCGGTTTAAACTTTAAACTTACCTCATAAAATGTATTAATTTTAACTGGTTGACTAGAGGATGGTAAGGATTAATTTAATATGGAAATTAGTTGCAACAAACGCAAGATAAAGATTAAATTAATTTTTATCTAAATGTTAATAAAATCTACATTAAATAGAACCTCTTAAATTAAACTTTGAAGAAATTGTGATGAAGTAGAAGAAGTATTATTATACATTGCCGTATAGCACAACATATCGATGAAGTAGTAGTAGTATGCAAAATAATACTAAACCGTTATTTGTCCAATTTTAGTGCTACTTGCCTCAATTTCCCTTAGCATCATTTACCTAAATTTCATAGTATAGGATATATTAGTACACTACATAGGATTATAAGTGATACGATTAGGGATGACCGGGATTGAGGAGGATTAGCGTGTCATTCTAATAAGACATTTGGCGTTACATCGTATTAGAAAAACGTAGAGGTATTGAAAAGTAAAGAATTATTATGAGGGACTTATTTTTAGTTATAGCCGTTGTTCGGGCTCCTTTTTTTTTTTTTTTTTTTACATTTTGGAATAGTAAAAAGTTGGAGAATGTGTGGTTAAAGAACAAAGAAAAGTTTTTTTTTTTTTATTTACGTGTACAATTATTTTATATAAAAATGTGTGGTTGAAGAAAATAAGTTTTTATAAAAATGAAGCTCAAACATGGCATAATAAGTAACTTTTTTACTTATCAGCGTATTTTCCTTTACAAGTATTTTTTTTTTCTCTCAATCCAGATGGTTAGCTGCTCGCTAATGTTTTGGGGTTCGTAGGGTTGCAAACAATACTCTAAAACTCAAAATTTTGTTGCTAGAAACTCACACTTTTTAAATCTTACACAAATTTAGCAATCTGTCGTAATAATTTCTTTTTAATCCCTAAAATGTTGATAAATTTCAAATATTTTAAATCATTAAATTAAAATTTCAAAGTCTTCATCTAGGAAATTCTTGAGGTGATTTATCAAATCATAACATTTCTTTAAACTTAGAAATATTTCAATAAAAAACACACATCGACGTATATTTACATTTTTCCAAAATGTTGCAAGATAGAATTTTAATACTATGTCATATCAGATCATAATATTAAATCAATACATCTCTTTCTTAACACATTTCCAGAAATAAACATACATGAAATTATTTTCTAAACTTTACTTTCTTAAGTTTACTAATTGTTTTATAAATTATTACATAAGTAAGAAATATGCAACGTATAAGTTTTACATATAATTTATTCAAATCATTAACATATTACGATACTGAAAGTATTTTGTTTTAACACAAAATTGAATATAAGTGTAAAACAAAATTTAATTGTTAAAGTAGTATGTCGTAAAATGTAAAACTTATGTTGTAACACAACTAAAACATATATTTTAAAACATGATATATTCATTTAAATATCACGTTGTAACATGACAACAAGCAAGTTCCAACACTTTAAAATAATATTCATCAAATAACATGTTTTAAAATTCTGCACGATGTAACATAATAAAACAAAAGTTTTTTTTTTTTTACTTAAATTAAAATACCATTTGTTGGTTTTAAGAAATATAGTCACTATCTTCCATGGCATCGACCAACATCATTCCAACAATCATGCACATTAAATGTTATAAAATTAACTTGAGAGAGTATAAAAATAATGAGTAAGACAAAAATAATATTTTACTTTTAAAAACTAGAATATAATGATGTGACATACTTACTAACATTGTTGATTAATAATTTCAATCATCCCCAATAATCATGCACATTAAATGTTATAAAATTAACTTGAGCGAGTATAAAAATATCATGTAAGACACAAATAATATTTCATTTTATAAACTAGAATATAATGATGTGACGTACTTACATAACATTGTTGAACAACAATTTCAATCTCAATTAGAGCGATCATTTCTTAAGCAAGATAATTTCAATCTTATTTAGATCATTGCTCATTGTAGTGTTACAAAAAATTTAAGTTCGTCTCGATTTAAAATTTAGAACCTTAGACATTGTCTTAATCTCAAATTTAGGGTATCGTTAGTCACATCACATTAAGATTAACATTATGAAATCAACTTTAAAAATTAACAAATTGTGTCTTTCCATAACCTTTGGTAATGATTTCTTGACTTGTAAAATAATAAAAATATGAAGAATCAACTCCATTTGCGAAGAGACATGCTTGCACTTTGAAGAATTCATTTTTATTTTGTAAAATATTTATTTCTTCTCAAACTCCTCTGTACTTTCTTTGAACTAGAATTTAGAGAAAAATAAGAAAAAGAACTTCATGATGCAAAATGAGTGGTGGCCGGCCATGCAATGTAGTTAGTTATAGGAAAAAAATGATTAATTATATATGAAGAGTTTGTAACCTCCAACTTATTTTAATTTTTTTTGTGCTTTATTGATCATTGGCTTCCAAACAGTCCCTAACGTCGTGCGAAAAACATATAATTTTATTATGTCTCAACTATCTTTTAAAGTGAAAATAAATCACTCGACCCCCTTTCCATCATCAAAATATCATGAAATTGTACCGTTGAAATCTTGTATTTTTTTTTTAATATCGGAACACATAACTTAATAATCGAAAACATCGAGTAATTATCTCGAATTATCCCAGACATGGTCTAAAAATCCAAACAGTCCGTGAAAATTCTCTAACTGGAACAAATATGTTTTCTTTCATAACTTGGAAGTTTGAACCTTGTGAATAACATTTGCTCGAAAATCTCAATTCATAGTATCTTTATCAAAAATTCACTTTAGTCCCTCAAGTTTGCAACATGTCAAATAAATCCTCAAATTTGCGAAACTTGCAAAAATGCTTCAAACCTTCAAGTAAGAACATATAATCATCCTTAAACCATCCAAATAAGAACACATATGATTATATTTAATTTAGCGTTTTCTTTGAGTTTGACGAGGATTGGAGGTTTTTGGTTAAAGCAGTTTTTTTTTTTTTTTTAAATTCGATAAGTTATTTCTCTTTTAAATAAAAAAAATCAGCAAATCTGTGGGGACACGTTATGATTTAAAAATTCAGTATAATTCTCAGAAGTACTAACATAATATCCTACCAAACACTTCTAATAAATGTGGTTAGAAATTGTATGACTATCATTCCAAAGTTACAACTTCAAATTTTGAACGCTGGGAAGGTTTTAAATAAGTTTAGCTTGATTTTAAACTTTAGAATGATCGAGTTGCATCTTAGTATACTATATAATTAAAATTGAATAGACGTCCCCTCCTGGACTTTAGTGAGGCCAAAAATGCTCACCCCTAGAGGAGGAGAAATCTTCAAAGAAACCTCAAGTGGAAGATGATGGGGGCTATGAAGAGTCATCCTAGACTAGCCGAACTTGGGAAAAAAGGAAACTTGACTTGGATAAGAAATCCGTCTTTCATCCATCACGGTAAGCGGGTTCTTTTTAGGACCAATAGCTTAGTTCAAGTCGAAATTTGTATAGACACATAATATTTCTATGATCGGTAAAATATAGGATAAAGATGTAAACATAGCATTTGTCTGCCGTAATTGCGGGTAGAAGTCCTATTCTTGGTTTGACTTTTGTGCAGATGATCTAAAATATTTGTCCGCAACATGGATGGGTTTTGTAACCCTTCCATAAGTGTGATCTCGAGACGAACCTACTTAAATTTATGAATTTGAGACCCACGTATCGTTTATGTGAATATTAAAATGGCACGTAAATTATAATTGAAGGACAAATTTCATCAAATAGCTTAATGTTTAAGTTGGGATGACAAAAAAATCTGTTCGANATATATGTAAAAATACTAAAACGTAAAAATTATATACATAAGAAAATATAATTCAATACAACTCAGAAACTAAGAAAAATATACGATACAACCTTACTTGTAACTGTAATCTTAGATAATTGCATTATACGGGATCTCATATTTTGAAAACGTTACAATATTGTCTTAGGGATGGCAAAAAATTCCGTTCAACACGATACACATGGCGAGGACGGGATGAGTATGGGAAACATAGTCCCTGCCGTTTAAATTTAATTTCAAATTTAAATTTTTTATCAAACAAAAATAATAGATTTATCATCATTTCTAAAGAGAATATAAGCTATTTTTAACAAATTGGAAAAAAAAATATTTACTAATTAAAGATATAAAAAAATAAAAGCAAAAAAAAAAAAATAAATGGGGTAAGGAACTTGCCCCACCCCACTCCACCACTTTAGGATAGCGGTGTGAATGACCGACTCATTCCATACGCACTCCGTTGTCATCCCTATATTTACAGTGATAGTTTTCTTTACATAGAGACCCATGTTCATAGGACGGTAAATGACATATATAGTTCACAACCTATCATGAAAGTTGTGATGTTGTCCCTAACAAATTTTCACCTATAAGAAATTAGTAGATGCCTTCTAGGATTCTATCCATTTCAGCCATTAAGGTCTAATGAGTTGCACAACGAAATTGATGATGACGATGTGACTAAAACAAAGTAGGAACTTTAATGAACTTTTTTTTTTTAAAGAATAAGATTAGTGCCTCAAATAAAATTTCATTATAATTAATCCTAAAATCAAACTCAAATCACCCTGATATAATTTATATTGCCAAACTTGGCCGTTATTCAATGTACTTAGGTTAGGCCTCAAGGGAGACACACCACATTACATGACTAATGACTTGTTACCAATTTCAAAACCTCAATTATGGTTAGAAGTACACATCATGTATTTCATCTCATTTGCATAAAATTACCCCCTTCTTCCCAATCAACATGTTCACAACGTCTACACAATCGTGACATGTTTGGACCTATCGTCCAAATGTATCGAATAACACGCAATCAACTTTATAGATTTAATTAACAAAACTGATATTGCCGTTTAATAGCAAGTCAGTCGGAGAGTTTAAACAATATTTACACCCTACTTGATGCACATTAAAATAGAAAGAATGCATTCTGTAGGTAATGTGATGGTGAATATGTGGTTGAAAATTAAGGAAAAAATATTGATGTGATGTAAAATATTATTTTATTGAAAAATGTGTGGTTAAAAATGAGTAGAAGAATGAAAATGAAAATTATAATGTAGCTTAAACAGTGATTTATTCGTAAACTTACCATTTCCTTGTGTAATCCTTTTATGAAGGGGAAAGTATATTTTTGTCACTCAAACTTTGAATAAAATTAACAAATTGAATGAGTTTTGCAAGTGTATACGTAAAAGTCGCGTTGGTGATATGCGTTTTTTAAGAGGATGGAGTTTTGACAGTGTAGCATATTTAGATGGTTAGTGACTACACGTCGACAATTAGGTGTCACCTCTCCATAAAATATTAGTGAAATAATTTACCCATTATTACAATAATCAATTTGGATAAAGTACTCACACTTTGTGGCCTGCATGCTTGTTTTTTTTGGCTTTCGTGTGACCTCTGTATGTGCATGGACATGTGTCTGTGGAGATGAGAGGTGGCTATAGAAGGTGGTGGTTTGGTGTCGAAAGTGTTAATAGAATGTGTCATGACAGCCAGGTCCTGGTGGGGGCCGATGGAGTTGCAGAAGGACAAATGATACCCGTCTGCCTTCCTTATAAAAAAAAAAAAATCTCACCATTGTAGGAATGGCAACATTTTCCATCCCCTATTGTCCCTAAAGGGCCGGGAAACTGGGAACATGATGCTCGAATATCCTCGAACTCACCTCGATATTTTTTATGTTTTTCAATTTAAATTCTACGGTCCAGATCTTCACAACACCTCATCTACCAGAGTGTTATTAAGGGATAAAATTCCACATCGAATAAAGATGTAAACATAAACCAACTTAAAAGGATTGAATTAATCCACTTAATAAGGTTGACATTTTAAGATGGAATCCCAATTCTTAACATGGTATCAGAGCACGTTAAGCTCCAACGAGCAATTCGATTCGATTAAGACTCAAAAAAATTGAGCATACGGACTTCAAGATTGATCTGCTCAAACGAGCCACCATTTTACGGGGGCATGTTAAGGGATAAAATCTCACATCGAATAAAAGATGAAAATATAGACCAATTTATAAGAGTTTGGACTATTCCCCTTAATGAGGTTGACCTTCTAAGATGAAACCTCAATTTTTAACATAGTATCAGAGCTCATTAAGTTCTAATGAGCAATTCGATCCGATTAAAACTTCAAAAGTGAGCATACGAATTTCAATATTAGTTTGCTCAAACAAATCACCATCTTGCGGGGGCATATTAAGGGACAAAATCCCACATCGAATTAAGATATAAACATAAACTAACTTATAAAGGATTGTGTTATTCCTCTTAATAAGGTTGACATTTTAAAATGAAACTCCAATTCTTAACAAGTGTAAGGTGAGAGCAACTTCGAAAAAATAGGCTTATTAAAAATCAACTTTTCGACAACATCCAAGTGTTCAAGGTTAAATCCAATCCTTCGCTTGTATCCTGCTTGAAAAAAATAAAATAATGCCCACCCGTTTAATTAATTATTTTATTTAAAAAAACAGTTTCCAAGCGTCAGTTTAACCCCCCACCCAACTTGGCCTTCTGAAAATCCCCGAACGGGAAGGGTAAAGACTGTTCGAGCCCAATGCTGTCAACATGTATGGAGCACCAGCCCATTAAAAAACCTAACTGACACTAACCCGACCTGCTCTGAATTCGTTCGAGGCCAGTGCCAAGGATGGAATTTCAGCTCAATGACAGGCAAACCAGCCTAATTAGTACTGTACCATTACTCGTTCAAGCCTAATTAGAGTCCGTTTGATTGCAAGAGTGAAATTTGGGTGGAAGGAAAATGAATTACATGGAATTGAATTGCCTAAAATTATTTTATTAGGAATTGTCAATTAATTATATTTGATAGTATAATTTTCGTGTGAAAAATATTGAAATTTTGGATATTTTGATATTCGTTTGACTTTGTTTTACATGAAAATTGTCAATTAAAGTGATAGAATTTATTACAATTGGGGATAAAATTTATTTCCATTATTTTAAAAAAATTTAAAAAAAGTAACTGAAAAATGAATTGGTGGGAATTGATTTTCCTCAAAATCCAATAATTGGCACCGTGTGAGATGAAACCAAAAAAATGAATTGCGAAGAAAATGATGCCAATCAAACACTCATTTTGGAAAAAGATGGAATTCAATTTCCAATTCCATGGAAATGATGTAGTATCAAACATGCCCTTAGTTCAATTTTACTACTTGTACAGAAAGAATTTGACAGAATTCTAATAAAAAAAAACACTAGGCAATTTTTCATTGGCTTTTGACACCACACAAAAATGCACCATACCGATTAAATTTTTGCGAATAATTCCTTGTGCCTATGGAATTATTCTTATAAGTTATACATACATAAAATAGAATAACATATGATAAGTGTTAAGTTTACACTTATTTAAGCCATTAAAAGTGATTTTTCTTGATATTATTATGATTTTGGTACTTAATTATTTGTAGTTTAAGGATTATGTAGAAGAAAATGCAGATTGACGCAATTATTGATGAAGAAGGACGAAAGTGAATGAAATCTACAAATTTGGGATCAAATTCCACATTTCGAAAATTCAAAGGATTGATTTGCACGAAGTGAAAGATATGAAGCTCTGATGCAATTATAATCGAAGTGGAGGGCAAAAAGAAATATGACTGAAGTCAAATTAAGTGTTAGAATGGAAATTGAAAAAGGAATCTACTTCTAAAGGGAAGCATTGGATTGTGAAATCTAATTGGGCTGAAAATAAGGAAAGAAAAAATGGAAAGGAAGAAAAAGAAGAGAGAAGATAGAAGATAGACACGACATAAGAAAAGAGAAGCGAGAAAAAAGAGAAGCAGACACGGCAGGAAAGAAACAGGGAAGAAAAGTTATTAATCCGAGCTATCATTCCAGCAATTGGGCAAGAATTTGAGGGGAAATTTACCATGTTCGTTGTCATTACAGCCTAAAGATTTACACTACGCGAGGAAGGAGATAAAAAATATTGTTAGAATTCGTGTGGCGAAGATTAACAATAGCTCAGATGATTTTTATCCTGTTGAGTGTAATTGAACTTGATGATATTTTCCAACTTTTATTTGTTCAATTTCGACTTTATTAGTGGCTAAATAATTTTTTTGTTAGGATGTAGCTTATGGTTTTTGTTTTTTTAATATTTGTTTAATTCCAAGATTTTCGTGTCACTTTACTACGTATTAATTAATTATTGTGTGTATAATGTTTCAATTGCATGAGCAACAATTGATTGATTTAGAAATAATACTGAGACCGATAGATGAAGTATGATTTTAACTCGTACAATAATTAACACAAATATTATAAAAAATCGAAAGATAATTATAGACTATGCGATCCATGTTGAATTCCCATAAATTAATGCATGTTTGTAAATTTATATAGAAATATAAAAAATTCGACATATGAATATGATTAGTATTGCTCAATAGAGATCACTAATTACATTGAATTAATTTGATCGTTGACACGTATGAAAAATATTGTTGAATAAATTGAAATTAAATACAAGTTAAATAACCATGTGAAATCAAAAATCCTAATTGTGTTAATTTGATTTTATTATTTAATTTATTAGAACTTTGTTTAAAAAAAATAAGTTGATTTAATAATTAGTTACCATTTTAATTTAAATTGAAAATTAATTAGTTTTAAATTTTTTAGCAAATAGTCTCTTTTCAGAATTGATAAATCAATTCTGATGCAAGTCATTTTCTTTGGACTACCAAATCAGTTTTCGTTTAAACCATAAAATTATTAAATAAAATTGCAGTTATTATACCCAAGTTTATGTAGAGATTATTCTAGAAGTAAAAAACAAATATTAGTTTTTTTTGGCATAATAGCATCTGTGGCACATTAAACAAGCACATTGTTCCCATATGATAAATCTAAATTTGATAACAAAGGTAAAAACCAGGATGCACCGGAAACGTTGGATATATAAAATCCCATTACATTACTTGAGAAAAAAGTGAGCTCCAAAGCCTAATAATTGAGCAGATTTTAAGGGCGGGCAGCAGTTGGTGGTCCACCTGGGCGTGGTGCTTGACCTGCCTTTGGCATATCATCCTGTATAATAAGACAGGAAAAATCAGGCTTGCAGAAGAAGAAAAACAATACCATATATAACCAGTGGAACTCAATGTCACCAACAGTTGGGATGAAATCATGAAACATGAATTGAGCACACAAAGGGCAAAAAATGTGTACAGGAGAACCTCCAGTTTCCAAAAGTAAATTGATATGGTAGTCGTTAGTCAAACCCACCCTCCCCCACCCCCCCCCCCTTCCCCGCCCAAAAAAAGAAAGAAAAACCTATTTTGCAATGGGGTGGATGTGGGGGAGCTGTTCTTAGGATGGAAAGGTTAAACCAATTCCAAGTCATAACAGACCGGCACTCATGGATTGAAACCCGGAGTTCCAAAGGTTTAAATCAAAATTAATAAATACTATTTTTTTTGGTTCTTTCAGTACTGTTTTCTTCAAAAATCTTTTTGTATATTTGTACAAAGCCACCGATGAGAAATGATACTCCATAGAAACTATAGCATGTTAATGACTTCAAAGGGTAAAAACAACTCTAAAGTAAAGAGAATAACAGCTGAAAAGACAAGGAGGGAAATTAAAGTATGGAACCACTAACCCTTGGGCGCCTGAATCGCTGTGGAGGCTCACGGTTCCTCCTATCAGTACGTGATCGCACCCTGACAACTTTGGAGTGAATGGCACATGAAACACAGTACTGCATCTTCAAGTACAGCTTGGGAAGGGTGTACACTAAATTTTAACAACAAAAGCATTATTAGTCTATAATTATTAAAGAGTTGTTTCTTGTGAATTTAAATAAATAGGAGTGAAAAGATTGAGTGAAGAAAACTATAAAGGATTTTAACCATTGAAAACTTACTATCAAAAGCACACGCTTCCTGGACATCCCTTACAGGTCGAACGAGTTGTTACAAGGAATGAAGAAATCTTTTGATTGCTTTGTCCTAGGAAAGGCATAACCACTTGATGAATCACAAACACAACTAATTGAAGCTCAGGTTTGATAAATACCTCAATTTGACGAGGAAATCCAACTTTTTTTGAAATAATATTTAAAAAAATCATATAATTGTGTAAAACCAGATACTTCATTGATTCAAGACCTCTGGATGCCATATTTGAAATGGCTAGGGGTTAATCTTTCATTTATATTACAGTCATTCCAGTACTCTTTAATCAAATTGAAGGCGCTACAGTATTTTATATCAAATACTGCCCCTGAAAAGAGTGTTTATAAATTATATTTAACCATGTATTTATATTAACAAGCAAAAAACTTGTTCTGAAAACAATCAGGTACTAAAGGCAGACATTTCTATCTGGTATCTCTTTTATATTAACAAGCAAAAAACTTGTCTGAAAACAATCAGGTACTAAAGGCAGACATTTCTATCTGGTATCTCTTTCATCAGATAAGTTCATTTGGCATTCTATCACATGTCGTATTAGCATACAAAACCCACAGCTAAAAAATTCAAATATCTGCAGGGGGCTAAATGTTTATTCAAACATCACATGAACAATTTGAAAGTTCATAGAGAAAACAAAGTTTGCGTATTCATTCAAGAGTTTTTATTCGGCATCATATAATTAGTAACCGTCACATTACCATTCACAAACCCTGCCTAAGAGTATCCATTAGCCAAGCTCTCTCACTATAAATCATTCATCATTTATAAATCTTTCCATATAAAGAAAATCATAACCAACGTGATACACCGGCATTGACAGATCTATTCTACCACACAGACTACCTATAAAAAAACCATTGCAGTTACAAATTTTCTGCACAAACAGAACATGTATACAAATAAATTTAACCAAAAGCACCTTCGGGCAGCACTTTCCGCAGTTGGAGCAGCGGATGAAATTAACGTGTCCGCGACCATGCTTGTTCCTCCCTCCATTCCTTCTCTTGAACGTCTACAATTTTCAAAACCAAAGCATAATCAACTATAAAACTGAAATTACGAGGTAAATTTATTTTTAAAAAAAATTGAATGTATAATCAACAAAGACTCCATGAACGAGACTAGAGAAATTTTTACCATTGTTGGTTTGGTATTGCTCCTTGGGAGAACAGCACAGCGAGCAGCTAATGCCTAGGGTTTGGTATTCGGGATTGTAAAAGATTGGTTTTTGAGAATTTATATAGGGCTTTATTCTGAAGCCCTAGTCTCCGACAAGTATTCGGAGCCCATTCGGCTCAGAAATGGCGGTAAAATAGTTTAGGTTGGGCTCCAGGTCCGGTATTGTATACATCTTGGCCCAGATAAGCAATTCAGATTTCTCAAACGTAGCAATTTACCCTTTTAGCACCTATTCACATAATAAAACACAAATATGATCACTTGGTATAATCAACAAAAATTCAGTTAGATTGGAGTGATACAACCATTCAGTACTTAAATGATTTTGATGCAGCTACTTCTTTTTATTAAACATATTTATTTTTACTTTGTGGTTTTGGAATTATTACTTATTGCCCTTAATTTTACATCAATGGTCTTGGTGGTTCATACGTGGCAACAAAACAATTTAGGGTTGTTTGATTTAATTTTATAAAAATATTTTTTCTAGTTAAAAGAGTCTTAGACCGGCAAAGAAAAAACCTACTTAATGGATGGAAAAGTCGTGATCGATAATAAAAATGGCATGATCGATCAAATCTACGTTACGAATAGATTTGTACACGAGAAGAATGAAAATATGGGTGGTTACTTCTGTCTAATACAAAACCACGCTTTCTATTCTTTGAAAATAATGTTCTTCATTCCTTAGATCATTATCTTTTGGAAAAAAAAAAAGAATGACTTAGAAGCGGAACTATCGATGATCTAGTGAGAAGCGGGCCAAAGGTGATTTCCTCTAGAAGTTCTTCCGATAGAGAAATTAATTTTAGAAATCAAGCATTAATTAAGCTAATTTCTTCTAGAAGTCTTCTAAAATAACAAAAATCCATGCAATGGTTATATTCGTTTCTTATCTTTTTTGTTTTGTAACAAAAAAACCTGGTGGAAAAGGTATTGAGATTCATGGCAGGGCAAAAATAATCCAAACCGACTAATCCAACTCAAATCGATCGATTCTGGTTAGTTTTTAAGTTTAATTAGGTTGGTTGGATTGAAAAATCAAATTTGAGGTTGGGTTGGATTGAATCTCGAGTTATGAATTAAACTTTATCCCGACCAGATGAATTAAAAAATATATATACCTAAAATGAAAAAACCTAAATTTTGACGATAAACTAAAATTAAGGACGAGATAGTAAAATGAATGAATCCCCAAAAAAATGGAAAAAACAAAACTCCATGATTTCAAGCTTATTTATACATTATTTTTTTAGAAAGAATTCCTTATGTAGGTTAAAAACAACTAAAGTTTCCAAGTGAATTCAAATTTTTAAAAATTATCCAAATTCACCAAAAAATAATTGGCTCTAACTTGAATTGGGCCCAAACCGTCTCAAACTTGATTAATTTAGGTTGGATTGTTTTTAAACAAATAATTAGGTTGCGTTTGGTTGGATTTGAGTCGGATAAAAAAATGATCCAACCCACGCCCGGACCTAATTGAGAATGACAATTAATACATTTTGGTTTCCCCCTTTTTTTGAGTAGAAAATACCGTGTTGAAGGTGATTTCAGCTACAATATCGCTTGAAAATTCACAAGCTTCCTCCAATCCAACAACTCCACGTCAGATTTCTTTGTACCCAATTAAAATTCTATAAACTGGAATTTCATATCTAAAGCTGCAACTCAATTTACTTCCCAAAAAACAAAGTAATCAGAGAAATATAAGTATACAATCGATTCTCATTTTAGCATCTGGTAACAACAATAACCAACAGGAATTATCAATTCGATCGACACACGCCTAGTTTTTACAAACTGCCACATTTTAAAGGCATTTCCTATTACTCTAAGAATACCCAACAAAAGTTTAATCTTAACCCTCAAAATATGGAAACGCTTACAGCGAAATCTTCATTGCTCGAGAAATTTCATCCATATATTCTAAACAAAGTGAATGTATAGTCATACTGAGAAAATTTTTATGCCTCTAAGTCCTTGTTTGAATTCCATCCTGGGACTTTTGCAACACCGCTATCTGTTAAAATACCACTTCCATTTTCAACACTTATTAGAGGATCAGATTCGCTTTCCTTGGCCTTCAACAAAGTGAAGTCAGATTTAGAACATAGAACTTAACACGTATTAGGGAAATTGTTAATATATATTATAACCTATGAATATTATTACCTGGGACAATTGTGCAGTTGCTTCAGCAATTGTCTTTTGCTGGCTCTCGATAGTGCAGTAATAAGAATACAGTATCATCCCGACTATAGCTACCAAGATACCTAAAATGTTCTGCCAGCTAAAGGGATCATGTAGAAGAACATAGCCAAAGGCCAATACAAGGCATGTTTTTAGATGCCCTAGGACCTGATAAGTGACTGGCGATGTTTTTCCAATTACCAGAAAGGTGCTGAAGTTTACGGAAACTGATATTAGGCAGGAAAGGACAATAAATGCCTGTAAGGAAAAACACGTGAAGTCAATCTACTGCTTAATATTAAACAGCTGTATGGAAAAGGATTTTCGATCCCCACCAGCACTTGAGGGGTATATTTGAAAGCAAATACATTCTGATTCGTCAAAAGCCCATCTAAAAAGGGACCAGCTACAAACAGAGTGAGTGCCTGATATGGGCAAGATTGATACAGAAGTTGGGTTGAAGAGACCTTGAACTTCTTCTGGATAGTATTTGTCATCTGAGGGCATTCAGTTAAGATTTCCAAATATGACATGAACAGAAGTATATATATCAGTAATAACTACTAGTTTCTTCAGGTCAGTTTTAATATTTCAAATCTTTTATATAAAAGTAAGTTGGGTGATTCCAAGACGGTTTATTTATTTGGATTCCAAACAGTTTATTTATAGGGGGTGATAAATGGAGAAAGTAGTTGAGGATACAATTTGTGCAACACAAGTTGTAACAACTGCAAGAAGAGACAATACGGAACCCAGGACATTGAGCTGCAGATCAGTAATTGTTGCAATTCCAACACCCATGAGAAGAACAGTAAGTGAAAGCTGGACATTCCTACTGCAGACAGTGGTCAAGAAGGTATCAGAAATCAAACTTGGAACCAAATACATGGAAGCAAAATAGATCCAAAATATGTAGAAAGTATTCTATAAACCATATTATATAAAGCTTAAAGATGAAAATGTAAAACTTGACTAAAAAAGCATTGCACACTGCACTACTAGAAAAAAAAGCAACGTGGTTGGAACATGATAGTTGATTCCGTAACTTGCATAATTGGCAAAATAGGAAACAGTAAGGGCTTGTTCTCTTTACTACTTTCAAACCGTTTTCTGTTTTCGATTTTTTAAAACAGTGAAAAACGCGTTCTCTTTTTCATTTTCGAAAATACATTTTTGAAAACAAGTTAAACATTTAAAAAGAAAACTCAAAACGACAAATTTGTCATTTTGAGCGTTTTCAATTATAATCAAGTTAAAATTTTCAAAACGCGTTTTAGGTGTTTTCAAATCAATTTTTCAAAATGTCAAAATGAATACATTTTCAACAATCTCAAATTGGAAACTCAACACACAAAACCCAAAATGAATTCGAAATTCAAAACACAAAACTGAAAGACAAAGAGAACAACCCCCCGAGTTTCCGAGCCAATAAGTACACAATGCATGGAGATTTTAAAGCTAAGAGAACACTCAATTTTCCAAATGAAGTTTAGGCTCAATGGACCAAAAATTTTGCCAAGTGGGAAATGTTAAATAGTTACTCATAGCTTACTCATATTAAACCATATACCAGATGTTAACTGTTTAGTGTTTATTGTCGGAATTTCATGAAAAATTAGAAGATTGCCGTCCATGTAGACAAGGAAAATCTTTCAAAAGGGTTCAATACCAGTCTGGCACAAGGCAGATTATTGTGAATCAACCTTGAACTTAGGATATGTACCATCATGCAGGCGTCTTAGAATCATACATTTCTGGAAGATGACAAAAGGATCAAATCTATTGCAGTGATGATTAAAGATCTGACTAGAAAGTTCCAGTTTTGTTGCTTTACTTGAATATGCACATGTATCCTTCTATTCATTGTTAAATCTTACAGGAATATCCAAAAGCAATTACATCCTTAGCAAATAGCCATGATAGTTTCAATCTAACAAAAGCATCCTGTTAAAAAGTCACCTGTCATAAACTACATCTTGACCTCAACAAAAATGAACCGGCGGAGTGGATGTCAGCAGCAATTGTATTACCTTAAATGAAACCTCAACTGGTACAGCATTACTTTGAAATGGAAAAGAAAAGGTACACCTCAACTAGCAAGTACAGAAAAGGCTTGCTTTAATGCATCTACTGCTAGAGGGTCACCAACTATATCTTCTTATTTCAAGAAAGAATATACACACTTTTATAGCCTCATGTTTTCTTAAGAGAGGAACCACAAGAAATTTTACTAGAAATTGACAGATTTTTGAAGGTCTACAGTCCTCCTAGGAAGGGGTACTCCACCCACCCCACCCACCTCCAAAGTGAAATACTAGAAAAGAAAAACTTATAAAATATCAGTCTTGATGAAGGTCAAGTTGAACGTACCAATCAGTAGTTTCCAGATGGAATAAGCATACAAGTTCAACTAAAAGTGAGATAACTTGCATAGTCATATACAGAAAACCAAGATTGTCATGAGAAAGCAAAAACATGCCTTCCCACCCTTACATGTGTCACATGAACCTCAGTATTAGCAAAGAGATTACTTATAACTCCTCTTATTTGAAAAACAAGCAGCTTATAACTATTTGACAAAATCCATAAGCATACCATGATTTCTAAGTATCACAATAATCACTATAATCTCCAGAAAATTCTGTAGAATGTGTACAATTCTGGCTCATGGATAGGGTGACAACTTGAAACTTATTGTTTGGCAAGATGAAACAAGAAACTCATAAATAAACGCAGATATAGTCCTATTCACTTCAGTATGACATATAATTTTGAGCAAATTACACTAACCTCCCCTGAGGTTACTGACAATTAGAGAGACACCACCCCTGCCTTCTCAAAAATTAGAGAAATCTCCTCTATAGGCAAAAATAAATACACTTTCCCATTTTACTCTCATGTCTCTATGCAAAATTCAAAACTATCCATCCGTGTTCCCTAAAAAATTATTAATAATTTTCCTCTTTCTATCCAATTAAATTCTTAACTACTATCTATTTATTATCCACACATTTTGTGGGACCCACTACTATTCCGCCTAAAATGTTTCTAATTTTTTATTATTTTTAAATTAGTTAAGAACATAATATATTAGTTTAAAGAGTTTTTATTCTCTCTTTTTACCCAAAGTGATTCCATAGAATAAGAGTTTTGTTAAAAATGACATTTTTTTAGAAAATAAATGAACAAATTTGATCCAAAATTGACAAAAGGGGGAACAAAAATAAATCTAAACTTTGAACCTTATTCAAAGTTAATATTGTAGCATTTTAAGTATTAGATAACAATATTTTATTTTCTGAATTTAACCTTATATAAATACTATGGATATAAAATAAATAACCAGTCTAATTAAATATATGAAAAATAAGAAAGAAAATGTAGTTTAATATATAATACATGTTAAAATATAGTATAAAAAAAAGGGTAAAATACAAAGTACATATTTATTATTGAGTTATAGGGGGGAATTGGTTATGAAAATCAAACGTCGAGGAAGGTTTTTGTAGCTCTTGAAAAGGGAGGGGTGTCTAAAATATAGTATAAAATACAAGGGTAAAATATGAAGTATATATTTATATTTGAGTTATAGGGGGGAATTGGTTATGAAAAACAAACGTCGAGGAAGGTTTTTGTAGCTTTTGAAAAGGGAGGGGTGTCTCTCTGCTAGTAAGAACCTCAAGGGTGGATTCTGTAACTTGCTCTATAATTTCTTATTTTAATCAATAACATTTAGGAATACCAATACAAGAATGAATAAATAAAGGGACGTATATTCGGACTAACGAGGAAGAATAGTTGCTCAAAGCTGAGGACACAAAAATCCATGCAAAAACCACCTCCTTTTTTATAGATGGTAAAAACAAAATAAATCTGAAAAACAGATGCAAACACCTAACCTGAATTTTTTCCGGAAGAAAAGAGTCTCTAAAAGAACCGTGCAGGGAATAATTGCCAGTTTTGTCATCTATAATGCAAAAACCACAAGTAGAGATTTAGAAACTGACTTAGATGTAGATGTGTATTTTGATATAAAAGTGCCGCAGAAATGAACTCAAAAGAGATGATTGTCCTAATAAACCTCATAACAAGAAAGTAGACTATAATGTTAACTGGCTAAATGACAACTAAATCAAGTTCATGTCCTTTTTAGTACCTCATTCCCGTGATTTAGGTCGATCTTTATCTTAGTACTAGTCTATTACTCGTCTTAACAGCCACATGATCATCTAAAATACAAATCCCTCTATTAGAAATGGACCATGTTCGATATCTCTGCAAGATTTAAAGCAACACAGCCCAAGGACTTGAATGAAATGTGGGGATTTGATTATAGAACTCCCATATATATGGACATACCCACGACTTTCAAACTTATCAGGTGATGATTATTTCTTTGTAGAAAGGCATAATCACCAAGCATTCAATTGCTAAAAGACCCAACAAACCTTTATGTATTAAAAATATACTTTACACAGAATGAGAGAACTTAACCTGATAGAAGCCAACAGAATTGAAACCCAGGCTAAGATTTAGAAGTCCAATGGATGTTCCATTCAGTATTCCAAATCCCATGACAGCTCTTGGATCAAAAGGTTTGTGCTCAAATAATTTCATCCATAAGGCCACATGAAGAGAACAAAACGTGACAAGAAGATGCCAGCTTGTCAAAGTTGTAGCTGAGAAAGTACAATGGATAAAGAACCAATGTTCATGATTTCTTGAATTAAAACATTCTTTATAAACCAGCATGAGTTGTAAGGTCATTGATAGAGATAAAGACATAATACAGTTAAGAATAACGATTTTCCAATATCGTAAGTGTTTTCAATTGAACAAAAAAGGTTGATGAATATAACAAACTCAATGACTCAAACACAACTAAGTAAAAAGATATTACAACCACTGGGTCTGAGCAGGTTCTTTAATATTTCCTAAAATCAAGCTAGACTTCACATAACCTTGGTCAGCTAATAGATTATGTAGCAGCATTGTGGAAAATGTACTTCAAAAGAAAACTTGAAAAAATCAATTCAAACTTTAACATCATTCCTTTCCTCGTCATCCACAAGGAAAGCGGATGAAGTTTATTTCAAATACAGACATGATTCCATTCCCGTGTCTTCACATTTTACTATCAATTATGCTTATTGGTGACAAAATTGCATTTTGCAACATATTTATCTTGCACAATGGAGTAAAATGTTGGTTGCCAAAGTTGGTCAACCTTCGACAGTATTTGTTACAATTGCAAGTTAAACATGTGGATAATAGCAGCTTAAAATAGAACAGCAAAGGGTATGCATAATGAATTCCATAAGAAGAAGCTCTTGGCATACTCCAACTCAACATCATATCATGTCAGCAGTTGGAAGCTTTGAATGCCAGCAAAGGAGAGGGCACAACCTATTTTGAGAATAAAAAACAATCAATTAATAAACAGAGACTCCATTGTGTAGTTCATTAATTGATTTTCCATTAATAAATTCAGTTTCATTGTAATTTTCTTGTTTTTTCCAACAAACTAAGCCTTGTTCCCAATATTCTAGCTTTTATATTTTTGTTAATTTCAATCAGCCATTTCTTTTATTTTGTATCAATATAATTTCTCATAATTTACAAATTATTTATTCGACTGAAATGGCATATCGGAAAGTATAGTAAGTAGGGAGTACAATTTCTTACAGTCAGTGCTGTCATGCTCACTCTTTGATTTTTGCAAGGCCCTCTACTACTTCAGCAGTAATTGAAATCATAATGACAAGGCTACCGAAAATGTTGAACTGCCTGATTTTTTTCCATGTCACTAAGATGCACAGGCTACAAAAATGTATGTAGAGGGTTCAACAAATTTCCCTTATTTTCTTTCAAGAGAACATTTCATCTGATTTTCTGAAAACTAAGAAGCAAACTACAATATGGGAAGTTTTGCACCATAATTGTCAGAGTATAGACATAAAGAGTTACAGAATTTGTTTATATTGTCTCATATCCTTTCAACGGTGTTTGACGTTTAGGTCCTTTAAGAAAACCCAAGAACTTCATGACACTTAGATATCAAGAATGGATACAGGCGCACACACGCACACAAAACAATAATTACTTGGCCTCATTCATTATAAAAATAGAGTTGCCTAGGTGAATTTTTTTTATGCCATTATGTTCGAAGCTAGGATACCTCTTACTAGAAGGTTTGACAAAGTCAACTTTTCAAGACCATCTCAAGCCATATCAATTTTGGTCTACTTTTCCTTTTTCTAACTAGTTCTACTACAATAGTAGTAGTGTTCTTGTAAGTGATAGCTTGTTTAGGTCTATACATGACACCTAACTGAGGCAATATTCCCCTTTTCATCAATTAGCATCTTTCTTATTTTATTCCTTCTAGTGTGATCACATATTACATCCTCATTTATCTATATTCATCTTATAAACATGTCATCCTTTAATGGTATAACACTCAATAAGCATAGCTAGTATAATAGTTGTTCTACTAAACTTTGCTTTTCACTTGGTTGATAGCTTATAATCACATTAGAACCTGTAACTCGTCTCTATAATCGTGCAACTCGATATAATTCGTGCAGTGCATCCTCTTCAGCTTCTCCTTTCTTAATACTTTTAACCTAAATAACTTAAAAAATTTCTCTATGGAACATGATCTCCTATTTTAATCATCATTCTTAGCCCTTGTTTAATTTCCACATTTTTCAAAATACATTTTTTTCTCTTCTTTTCAGCTACACATTTTTCAATAAAATAATATTACAAGCATATCCAAAACTTTTCCTTATTCTTTAACCACACATTCTCCATCAATCTGCTATTCCAAAATGCATTCTTACAATAAAAAAGGGCTCAAACATGCGTTTATTCTTACCATGATTAGAAAACATTACATATATTCAGCTTAGTATGTGTGTGCCATGTTTCTTGCCAACTTACCCCACCAGCAGCAAGTTAGATGAAGCCCATTCTTTGTTGGCAAAATTAGCCTTAAAAGCAAATATGGCATGTTTTGTAAAGTAAGCTACGCGAGCATTAAAAATTATCCAGACTCCCACAATTTCACATCCCCTCATCGTGTGAAAGATTAACGGGCTGAAACTTTTGTGGCAAGCACCAGCAGGTAACGACCCAACACTCACGATTTCACCAGGAGATGTTGTCTTTTCTGTTTTCCTTCTTTTTGTTTCCACTTTTCAATGTCATCCATTCTATCAGAAAACTAATACTGATTTTAAGGTTTAAAACTTAATTTATGCAGGAAAATTAGACATTGGATTTTTAAGTATAATCCTTTGCCCTTGCATTTGACCATTGAGAAGAGAATGCCCAGTTGCTTGATCTTCAGTGGGTCCAGTGGAATGTTGTTCGAGGTGTTTTATTATCATTTGATGGTTACTTGGGTTTCCAGCTGATGATGTTATAGTCTTTGAGGTCATCATTTCTATATGTACAAGACAAACAAGTAGTATCATATCCACAAATTTCCAGGCTCGCAGCCTAAATGCATTAATGCACTCTTAGTTTCTTTAAATGCTTCATATCCAGTTCAAATTGCCAAATTTAATAATATTACAAGTTTCTGAAATAAAAGAGCCATTATTCAAACTAAACCAAATTTTTTTTAAAAAATGCAGAACCCAGAATTAAAACATTCCAGATCGTGTATAGAATGAGTTTGTTTAGCTGGCATCAAGCAATGCATAGTCTTCCAATTCCTTTGTTTACACAAATATCCAACATTAGCTCGATCTCAAGATTCCTCCAATAAAAGTAGGAGACAACAAACAATTTTCCCATTTCGCTCAATTTGCCCCTCCACGTGTTACCAAAACTAAAATATTACTTCTTCCAACAAAATTATATCAATCCACACAAAATTTATGAAAAGCAAGTTTTCAAAGAGAAATACCCGAAAACAACATAAAAAAGTCGAGGCAAGAAAAAAGGGATGACCGTGCAATAGCATTATTATAATAAAACTACCGAATTTTATCCATCAAATTCTCACCAAAAGTGAAGCCAAGAGTGCTAATGAGTGCCTTGTTGCAAATCACAATCGACACCGAGGAAACCACAGATAGACTCAGTGCCCCGATCGTCCCCAGCTGAAACCGCTGGCCTTCGCTCATCTTCACACTCCCACTCTCTGATTCAATATCTCAATATCTACTCATCGCACATCAAATTGTCCATTAATTTTATATGCATCCACCAAAATCAATCATTAACCATTCCTCGCTCAAAACATAAATATTTAGCTCACCTCATATCAATGATATATTTAAGTTACTGAAACTTGAGACGTAAATCCAATTCAGCTGCACAAAATGAACAACATTTCAAACAAAAAAAAGTACAAGTTTACAAAACATTATTAAAAACGCTACAAAATGAAAATAAAGAAAATTTAAATCAATTCAGCAGTATTTAGCTCCAGATCTGGTCATATTTGATAGCAATCGATCGCATATATATGTGCACGTGCGAGCAACCCAGCTAAAATGTAGAGAGAGAGAGAGAGAGAGACCTGAGGAGCAGCGTTCAGATCACTGAAATTGATGGAAGTAATGTGCGTCAAAATATCTGAAATCTAATCGATGCTTTTCTGAAAAGAACGTTGGGAAGCTGAAAAAGAAAAATTATATTGTAATTAACTTTACCATTGGCATAATCGTTCATACTTTTCAATTTTTACTCTTATTTTCACATTTTATTGCACATAAGATCATTTCCATCTATTTTTTAATTAAAAATTATGAAATGACAAATATATATTTCTCTTTAAATAAAAGAAAAAGAAATAATTAATTGCAATTATAATCTCAATCTTTTTTAAAAAGCACAAACGATTCTTAAATAAATTATTAAAAAAGTAATTAGTATATAATGTTCATATTTTTCACCGTTATTGTGAAAAAGTCTATATCTTTCATTTTTTGACATTTTCACCCTTAATTACATTTTTTTTTGTGCAAACCATCATTTCTGTCCATTTTCTTCCAAATTTCTCAATAAAGAATTGTGAAATAATGAATATATACTCTTATTTAAATAAAAAATATATTTTTTAAATTTTAATTCCTTAATAATTTACTTGAGACTCGTTTGCGCTTTAAAAAAAATATATTTTTTAAAATTTATTGGGGACTCGTTTACACTTTTAAAAAAAATTGGGACTATAATTGCAATTAAATCCTTAGTTTTTTTTATTTAAATGAGATGGTATATTCGTCATTTCACAGCCTTTATTGAGAAATTGGATAAAAATTGATAGAAACAGTGATTTACGTAATCAAATGTGTAATTAATGGTAAAAATGTCAAAAAAATAAAAGGTATTGACATTTTTTACAGTAATATTAAAGATAGAGACATTATGTGCTAATTACCCTTTTAATAATTTATTTGGAACTAATTTGCGTTTTTCAAAAAAAAAAAATTGGGATTATGCAATTAGTTTTTTCTTTTGTTTTATTTAAAGAGAATGGTATATTCGTTATTTCATAATTTTTAATTGAGAAAATGGATGAGAATGACTTTTTGCACAATGAAGTTGGAAATAAGGGTGAAAATGCAAAAAAAATGAAATGTAAGAACATTTTTCACAATAACAGTGAAAATTGAGAACATTATGTGCTAATTATTCTTTACCTGTGTATTATATTTTGAATTATGCTAAGTGACATTCGATGGTATAACATTTTTGTTCGTGCGAGAATTCAAAAAGTGTTGACGAGAAAATGTGTTTTTTTTAAAAAAATTCAATCACGTGCATACACGTGATACAATGTAAAAAAAAAGACATGATGTCAATATACATGTAGTATGATTGTTTTTGTGTACTAGACTACTAGCATGACATTAAGGCCGCGTTTGTCTAAAATAATTTTTAAAGTAATTATTTCAGTACTTTTCTTTTGCACTTTCTAAAGTTTAGTATTCTACATGGGTCAGATATTATAAATTTCAAAAATAAGTTTACAAAATATTTATTTGTTATAATTCATGAAACTAACATACTAAGATTTGAAAAATTCTGTTTGACAGGTCCTGTACAGGGCTGACACAATGGCGGGCCCCACCGTTGTTTAAAAAATAAAAATAAGTACGATCCCACACTGTAAGGACCTGCTTGACAGGTCCCTGTACAAGCAGCATTGCTGGTGAGATTCAGAATCATTATTTTCTCACATAAGGTTATTTCTCGAACATGGTGAGTAATGATATAGAGAGAAATTTATGTGAGGAAAAAGAAAAATATATTGACTAGAAAAGCTTATGAAGTGATAAGACGGGCATATTAGGGAGACTAGTCAGCCCATTTTAATTTTTTTATATGTGAAAAAATTGTAGATTTTTTTTAATGTATAAGCTCAACTTAATTTTTTTTTTTGGTCAATGACTCCTCCCGATCATAGGTTTAAACGTTTATTCATAGTTAATTTCTCAATTAAAATACTCGAAGCAAGTCCAATACATATCCATAATTCAATAAGTGATTTCTTAATTATTTAATCCATCACTTTTATGAATGAAAGTCTCTTTAGATAAAAATCCGTACATTTCAGCCGTTGTTTTAATTTATTCTCGATTTAAAAGCAACGACAAATTAAAAAAAAAAAAACACACACACACACATTGGTTGATTGTTTTATTCAACTTATATGAAAATCAAACACATCAAAGTAAGTAACTAGAAGACTTATGACAATGTACCTTAATTTTTCTTCGTATGCAAATCACTAACCATATTTGGGCATTGTAATGAAGTGATTTGTCTTCGGATATTGTCTTGCTTGAATTGAATACCTTCATTCTAAAGCCACGAAAAAAAAAAAAAGAAAAGAAAAAACTACTAGCATCAATCAATAGCAACCTAGTTGATACTGAGGTTGCTCGTGGCATCGAAAACTACTGAAAAATAAATAAGCGTGCTTCCCCCTAAACAATAAAATTTATTCACATGGAAAGTAACTTATTTACTAGTTATATCATCAGTAATTGCCAGAATCTCGAGAATTTCTTTGAACCAATCATACATCAGAGTAAAAGAGTGAATATAATCAACATTCGAGTGACTAAAACACGAGGTAAAAAGTTCACTGCATTAACACAGCCAGTTATCCACGGTTTCTATAATGAAAAACAAGAAAAAGTTACACAGCGATTCTTCAAAATCACCCATTCTATCAGTAATGAATTTCTTTGAAAATTTACTCTTAATTTTCTGAATTTATGGTATATCACATAAAAAATCCCTCCTATAGTTTGAGGGTAAGTTTTACATACTCCGAAATAAGCAAGTCAAGCAATAACGTGTGTTTCAACAAAAGCTTGGATAGAACTCAGACAACTTCTTCAAACCTTCAACTTCTTTAATAACCTGTGCAGATGATGTTTGTGCATCCACATTCTTCCAGTCTGCCTTGCAACCCCAAACCCGGATTGCAAGCCTCCGGCACATCGGAGAGGGTTGTTTTAAGCAAGTGTTGTACCAGTCGATAATATCCGTCTTTCGAATGCCCCTAAGCTCCTCTGCTTCCTTATGGACATGTCAAACATATACCTGTAAGGTCATCAAAGGTTAAGACCTAATATGTTAAAGATTTGAATGTCACGACTGATGAAGGTGATCATAATGCATCCCATTTATCAAGCTACCATTTGCGTGCCAATATATGAACAATATTCCGAATTAAGGGAACCTCTTTTACACCATAAGCATTAAATAGAAGTGGGCAAAATTCATTTTGGAGATCTGAACACAAACCCATCTCAAATGTAGATTGAGTTTGACTTAGCAACACTAATTTTCACTTCTTGAATACGCAAATTTTACAATATTATTCTTCTTGTACATAGGGGCACCATAACACATGTTGCCCCCCTATTGGAGGAGGCGCCGGTAACAATTTGCAGGCGGATGTAGCTAAAACTATCCGTTAACTGAAGAAACATGCGATCTGAAACCAATATAAATTCAGGTTGCAAGGTGGACAGGAATTCTTCGAACTCAATTTTAAGGATAATGTTCGGAGATTCATTGGATTCTAACATCGTACTGTTATCCTGCGGTCGCAAAAGAGGTTTCAATTCTCTATACAACATAAATTACGCAAAGTAATCCATTACCTTTTATCTACTTTTTGGCCCCAAAAACGAATTGTTTCATAAACAAGAGAAGGGTCTTTCTCAAGAAGCTTGTACTTTTAAACCGCTTTTGTAATTCTCAAACATTTCATAATCGAGTCCATTCTGCAGAACCAAAAAAGTCCATTGAAAGAGCATACGCACAAACTGCTGATTTATGGTCTGATGAAAACCAGTTAACCAAGTCTGTTCCTACTTTAGGTTCAATCTGAAAATAAATCTGCAAACAGAACCGAAAAAGAGTAAAGAAAAAAAAAACGGAAGAGAAAAGTAAAGAAAGAAAAAGAAAGACAGACAGAATTAGCAACATCTTTTTAATAACAAGTATAGAATCCCATGGTAAGTGCCTTTTTAGAATACCTCCGCTACAGAGTTTGTTTCTAGTTTATTTTTCACCCTGACATCTCTGACTAGGTCAGCACTTGAAGGAAGACACACCACAGACTCCTTATGTCTCATCTCAAATGGAAGTGATTGCACAGAGAAATTACTTCTGAATATATCTGAAACATGGAGAGCTTCCTCTTCTAGAAAATCCCATGGCAGAGCAGAGGTCCTAACTACATGAAGGTGGATGACAGTGAATGCTAGTGCTGAGGAAAAAACCTGATTGAAAAGATAGTCCTCCATGCAAGTTGCACCACAAAATATTCTACTATACATATTTCCCTTTAGTTTGTTTTCCTTTCAGTTTAGGTTTATTTCATTAGCAGTATTCTTGCTTAAGGAGTTAATTTACATGTTTTCTTTCTCATTTCCAGGTGAGATTTAGATTTCTAACTTAACTATGATTAGAAGGTTTATCAAGTCATAAACATCAGGTTTGTAAATAAAAGATGAAGAAATTCATTAGAGTTTCTTTCACTTAAATTGTTTTATTCACAATTTTTCACGTGCTTTAACTTGCCCGAAGAGAATGGGGAAATCCTCAAATCCGTGTATTATTCCATTATGTACGGACTTAGATAAATTGTCAGAGTATCGAGTATCAATAATGAATAGTTTATTATTAAAATGAAAAAAATTATATGCCCAAACAATGTTCCAGTATGAGAAGTCCAGTGAGGATGCCTGAGTCATAATAGAAGAGTCCACATGACATATGTCCACTCACGTGGCAAATTAAATAATTTTCCAACAATCACCCACTTGGACCACATATGTTACCTTATGAATGTGTCAAAAGTATCTCCAAACAATCTTGTTCATTGATTATATTAATATATGATCAAAGCAGTCTTTGTTACAAATATCATAACTAAACCCTCAATGGTCACGTACATCAATATAATCAAATGACATATATCAAGTGTGGATGTGTAGCATGAAAATTACATGAAATGTGATCTAAACATGCATATTTCCAATTGATCCTACTTTATTCTTTCATGAGATCAACCATAAACTTTCATCAAAGTGGAACTGAATTGAAGACTTTATTTCTGAAATAAATCATGAACTTTAGTCAAAGTGAAAACTGAACTGAACACTTTATTTCTGAAATAAATTGAATATCCATGGATTAAAAAAATGCGTCTAAAATAGACAACATCCAAATACAAACTCCCACTAAACTGGCATATTATCAAAAGATGCAACCTCAATATGAGTATTATGCTCAGAAAGACCTTGGGTGGTAGCTATTTAGTAAATGGGTTCATGATTATGAAGTTTGTCCTAATATGCTTTATAAAAATCTAACAACTCTGAATTCTTTCATTGACAACTAAGAATTTAATATCTATAAACTTTGACATTATCAGGCTCATGTTGGAATACAAGACTGCTATTGTCATATAGTAGCTAAAGTGGCCTTTCAAATCCATCCAAAATATGCAACCCAGTGACAATATTTTGTAGTCATATTCCATGACCAGAATCGGAATATCCAATGATTTCCAATTGGTCTGATTTTCCTGAATGTGATCATGTAATCCTTATTTCATTTCAATTTTATCTTCTATTTATCTCATGAGAAATCTGAAAAAAAGAAAAGCATTGCTTCCGTATGAAGGGAAGAAGCTTACATACCCCGAAGCGATCATCCTTTGGCAGAAATGAGTTAGTAACTCTCGAAACTTTTGACAAGAGGGCTGGAAGCTTATCGTTGAATTCATAAGCCACGTATTCTTCAAAAAATTATTATTTAAAACTCTATTTTACCTAAATAATGGTTGTCAAACCTGGGCTAGAAAAGCATTATTAAAAATTAAACAGCAATTGTAATTCAAAATCATAAAGAAAAAAAAATGTTTTCTATTTTCAAAACAAATGAAATTACAGTTTAGGTATAATTGGTACACAATATAAAATGGTATGACACAAACTTTATAAACTTTTCTTTTTTCATATTGTTCGGTACTATGTAAACAAATGGCTAAAAAGGCAAGGCACGGTGGGTGGTGGGTGAATAGGATGAATAAGGTGAGCCCATGACAAATGAAGGAGGATTGGTTGAGGAATGTGCTCTAATGGGAGTACTTAGGGTCAACGGACTTCTTGATGTGGACACCATCCGGCTTCGACCGCCAGCACCATGTCGATTTTCTCCTCTCCTCCTCGGCCCCTTCTCTGCCCACTTGAGCTCTTGTTGTTTCACCGTAGATGGATATCCCATACGGCACCCCACACTTCCGGCCTCTCGTATGTACCTGCACTCAAATTGACAACATGAACATTAACTGCTGATATATCAAATGATAGTATGCCTAAAATCGTAATAGACAATAAAATCAATTATTGCAGCCACCCGTTTAAGAAAATTGTGAATATGTCACATATTTCAACTTGCACGCGTTGAAGATTAATTTTTTGTAAATTAATAAATTATCCTTCATCTATAATATTAAGTTTTTAGATGAAATAGTTCAACCAGTATTCACGAAGCCCTTATTTGGTGGGGTTTAAAATCAAATTTTTAATTGAGTTTGATAAATGATGAAATAAGTTGTTGAAAAATTGTGGGTAACATAAAATATGTAGTTAAAATTAATTTTTAATTTTAATTTCAATTAAAATTTAATCCATACCAAACATGGACTAATTTTATTACTGTACTTGTATATTTCTCGTACTTGTAACACGACATGAGTCAACAAGGATAATAAAAACTTTCTTAGCATTCAATTATATGCCGGCCACTGCCTTAAGATGTGGAAATGTTAGAAGTTAATCCAAAATAATCCAAAACAATCCAAAACAAAGGCATTTAGGGTAGGTGTGACAATGCTTTTTGTGTCCATCGACAACGCTTTTTGTGTAAAAGTTTTAACAGATTTTGATAATAATTGATAAAATATGTTTAATTTAAAAGCGGATAAAAATTGTGAATTCCATGAAATGTGCAATTAAAATTAAAGTTTGATTAATTAAAAAGATGATAAAACATGCACTTAATAAATGAGATTTCGATGAAAATAATCTTTGTTGGTACTCGACAAATTCCATCTTTAACTAGTTAACTCTTAAAATTCATTATACCTATTTTTCTTGGAGATTTTTGTTAAAAATATATAGTAGTTTGGGAGGAGCGTTTATAGTTAAACTCCATTCATGCATGTATTAATATCATGTTTGACTCTCATTCTCTAAAATTCATTTTTTTCTCAAGCTCATTTTCAATCATACATTCTTTCAATTAAATAATTTTGCTTGTAAACCTATAATTTTTTCATACATTTTTAATTACACATTCTCCAAATTCCACAAAATCTATCTTTAGAAAAATAATAGTTTGAAAGTACATGGAAGCATTCATATATGACTATATGAGTGCGTTTTATCCTCCTAAATCGTCAATGAAGTCAACAAATTTGCGACGTGAAGATAAAAAGAAGAAATCTATACCTTTGGCTAAATTTTATACCCAAGCATTCTATGCACTTTCTACCTTCTGCCATCTCTCCCATGCCAATGTTCACACATTGCCTGCAATAAACTCTTCCACATACCTACAAACAAGCACATTTATCCATTAATTCATATTTTAAATAATTTCAATTTGATTAAAATCAATCATAATAAACAAATATTAGACCAATGTAACACAAAATGTTTCGAAAAATAGGAAAGCGAAATATTATAATTACCAGGCAACGATGTCGAAAAAAATAGATAGAAGTAGAACAAACAGTGCAAGTATTGGAGTGAGGAATTCCAGGTCTTTTTCTTCCTCCTCTCTCGTGATAAGGGTTCATAGAAGTCACACTATAGCCACTCTCTTGACTCACGTCATCATAAAACACACTTCTACCATGATGACGAGGAGGAAGAGTTTCTCCATTAGTATATACACCATGATGACTTTGTTCACCATGCAAATCGCCCTCGTCCGCAAGATGGTGGCTCGATACATGGTGATTATCTCGAACAACGTGATAGGGTGACCGTGGACAGTGGCGGACGTTGACCGGTCAACATCGTAAAAGCGGGATCATTTATTAATATTTAATTAA
>CAIGRP010091425.1:0-10077 GCA_903798385.1 Fraxinus cuspidata | reverse complement strand
ATGCCAAAAAATGAAACGTAGGGACATTTTCCGCAAGAAGTGCCAAACGTAGGGACGTTTTGTGCTATTAACCCTATTTTATAATATAAATGAATAATATCATGCGATAAAAGCAAGGATTTACATCATCGAGCATGCATGATTATTGTCAATGAGTTTTATTTTAATCATTTATTATAATTATAAGCCTCATGGATAGTAAATACAAATATATCTTAATGAAAATATCAAATATTGCTTGTCAAAATTCTCAAAGGGATAAGACATGAAAAGATGGCAAGATCGAGCCTCGGTCAAACTTACAAATTTAAGAGTAACAAAGTTTTTTCTTACTTTTAATGTTTTCTTAAAGTTATTAATAATAATTCCATTTATTTAAATATTAATTTAACTTTTAAAAAAATCGAATTAGAAAAACTAAAGGTGTACGCCTTTTGATGCCTAGGCCAGCATTATGGGCGATCAAAATCATACGAAGTTTAGACACTTAAGTCATAAAAAAAAAAAAAACATTAGTGCGAACGTCTTTTACATATGCGGGGTGCCTTCTCTCGCTTCATGCCCTGGAGTTTCCACATATGAAGTATCGTTTCTGTTGAAGATATTAATATTAAAGAAATTCTTTCACTTTTTAACATCTTCAAGTTAGGATTGCAAAGTGAAGGGATTAATATTTTATTTCTCATCTTGTTTACTTATGTATTTATTTAAAATAAACTAAAGTAAATAAAAATAGTCAGCAAGTTATGGGGAGCCGACCATGTTCCCTGTTCCGATCCCCAAATGGGGCGCGACAACGTAGGGTGTGTTAAGTTTTAAAGTTGTTGGTAATCTTTTGACAAAATTATTCTTTTTAAAAGTCAAAGTGTCGAGAAGTAATTTAGAAGTCCTAGGGTTCGAATTTGAAACAAATGAATAAAAGTCACCGCATTTTCACTAGCCTATCGCCCAATTGATGCTCAAAGGGTAAAAACAGAAGCTGCGTCGCTCACTTGTCGCCGAACTTCGCTCGAAAGACACATTGTCGCTCATCTCGAGCGACAGTGTATCCTGCAAAAACCTAATTCGTGTTCTACCAAAAACCTCTTCACTATATATATGGACGCAACCATTCGAAAACATACTGGTTGAACATTGAGAGAAACAAGTGCTTACAACATTCGTATCATTCCTAGAGTTTAACTATCATATTGATTTCATTATTGTTGTGAAAACCATCAACCTCACACAAACCAAACACCAAAACATTTATTTCCATAACATCTATTAGAGTTCTGAAGATCAATGAAGGCGATCAGAGTTTTTGGTTGTTGGAGAACAAGGAGTTTTCATTAATCCACAAAAGATGGACGAATTCAGAAAGTCGGGAGTTGGTGCAGAGCACGCAATTGAGGAGAACTTTGGTGATCACGGTCATGAGATCAAAACGTACTAGAGTTAGTCAAGTCTGATAGTACTGTAAGTTGATTCGTTTATAGTGGATTGTTACTTGCAAAGGCCAAGAGTTTTTACCCAATTACGGGTTTTTTCCATCATCATATTTGGTATTATTTACTGCTTTCTTTATAAATGCGGCGTTCAAACCATAGGAAATTGAATTGATTGACTAACTATCTAAAAACAATTAAAAGTGACTTGTTGCTTATTAATTATTAAATTTTTTATTTCGCGTTATTCACCTATTAGGTGATTATATGGGCGAACTAGTAACTTACAAGGTGGAAATGATGCATTTTGCCATTCTAATATTTAAGTTTTAAATAAAATAGTTCCAACATTACATATAGACTGGGGAAATATATTAATGCAAGTATTGTCACCACCCACCAGTAAATAATAAACTTTCATACATTAAACTCTTAATTAATATAATCATAACCTACACATAAGTCATAAGGAGTCGTATTAAATAAATAATTCTTACTCTTTTATTTTAATCAGTGTTCTAAAAAGCTTGTCTAGGCAACGCCTAAGCTCAAAGTTCGGCAACAAATCACCTTTTTTTTTTCATTTCCTAAACGATTGAATTTTTTCCTTCCTTTCTTTTACCTTTCGTAAGCGCGTTTATTAGTTTTTTTTTTTTAAATCTCTTACTTGACTTTAGGTTATTAATTTTATTTTTTTAAAAAAAAAGTTTTCATTTGACTTTAATTTCAAGTTTTTGAAAGATTTTATATGTACAGAAGTTAAAAATGATTTTATCTAAATAGTTAAATATGATTTAAGTTATGATGCAATTTACATTATTTAATTATGATCTTGAAACTCATTATTTGTTACAAACTCCAAAAGTATGTATGAAATTCTTATAAATCTATTAAATATCACTTGTCTAGTTGAAAATTGAGACTGAAAAATATTGTAATTATTGCATTTCAAAAATTTAAAAATTATATAATTAACTAATGTTGGAAATTATTAAGTAAATATAATATTTTATAATTTTAGATGTTTAGCACATGCTTGGTATTACTTAAAATCAAATTTTTAGTAATTTTTTATAAAAGTTGACAAAAAATGTAGTTGAAAAGTTGTGAGTCCAATGAAATGTGTAGCTAAAATTAATTGTTAACTTTGACTTGAAATTTTAATTGGATTTTACTCCAAACCAAACAGGGCTTAATATGTATTATTTTATTTATTAAATGATTTTTAAAATGATTAAAAAAAAGAAAATGTTTTTTTTTTTAAGTCTAAGCTTTGCCTGGATCGCTTAATCTCGTAAAATTTGAAACTTCTCCTTCATGTTCAGTCACACTTTACGCTTTTTGGCCTAATCAACTCATTCTGCGAGAAGAAAGTATTGACAACTTTAAATTTAGGATAAGGTGATTCCACGACATGTAATTGGTTTAAACTACTCACAATAAAATTGGAACATATTCATATTTCAATAGCATTTATTTTATTTTATTTTATTTTTAGTTTTAGGGTGATCATCGATTTAAGAATATATGGTCATATTTGTGATTGAAAAGGATGTATAGCCATTCATTTCTAAAGTAACATAAAAATAAAAAAATAAAAAAATTGGGAGTTAAATTTCTAATAATTTTTCATTTTTAATATTCATTCGTTATCTTATTAAGTCATCATACAGTGCACGAGAATTCAAATTTTCTTTTTTGACTCTCTCCTTGCTCTTCCGAGTTTGGACCTTTGGTCCGCTTAAATGTGGATTCAAACTATTTGTAAATAAACTACAATAAATTTTAATTAAAAACCTTTTATATTGTATAAAATTTATTTAAAAATTAAAATCATTAGAAAATGAACAGCTGCGAACCTAATGTAAATTGAGGGCCCACCAGATGGCATTTTCCATTCGAACACGTAATTGGTAGTGATGTTGAAACTTGAGAACGAAAATTTGATTGACCAAAAGACACATTTCAACCTTCATTCTCATGATCTTATCCTTGAATCTTTTAAAATAATAATGATTTGAGGTATAAAATTGAGATAATAACAAACTTACATTTCAAAATTGGGTCTTTGGGTGTGGTAGGTGGACTCATTATATGCATATTTACAATAGTTTCCTTAGTTATGTTACCAAGATTGTCGTGTGTATATATATGCATTATATTTATTTATATATAGGTTATGTTTGGTTGCAGAGATTGTAATTAAATTGAGTGAAATAAATGAGAAATGAAAAATGGGAAGAAAATTTATATTTCTTTGTTTGGTTTAGAAGAAATTCACTAGGTACGAAAGTGCGTAAAATAAAAATTCAAAGTCAACAAATCACAAAAATTTAGAAGGTGCGAAGAGTAAGCAAGCTATGTTGGAAGTAGTATGCAACGGCCTACTACATGGGAAGCTCAAGGGCAAATAAAGCTGAACAGTCTGAGGCAGTGTTTTAAAAATTTCGTTTAGATGGTTCTTAGGCTAAAAGCTTGGGCAAAACGTTTCGCTTCGCGTCTAGACGCTTTATTTTTTCAATTTCGAAACGATTGAATATTTTTTCTTCCTCTCTTTCGTCTCCCCTAAGCGCTTTATTAGTTTTTTTATTTTTTTTTTCCTTTTTCTAGTATTTTATTTGACTTTAACTTATTATTTTTTTTTAATTTTGAAAAAAAAAATTGTTTAACTTTAATTTCAACTTTTTCAGAAATTATCTGTACAAAAGTTAAAAATAACTTTATCTAAATAATTAAATAAGATTTAAGTTATGGTGCAATCTACATTAGTATGATCTTGATACTCGTTATTTTATTACAAACTCCAAAAGTATGCATGAAATTTTTATAAATTTATTAAGCAGGATTTATCTAGTTGAAAATTGATTCTATGAAAGATATTCTAATTTTTTCCATTTCGAAGACTTGAAAATTGTATAATTGATTAATAATATGAATTATTAAGTAAATATAGTATTTTATAATTTTAGATGTTTAATATGTATATTTTAAATATTAAATAATTTTTAAAATGATTAAAAATTCAAAGTAATATTAAAAATAAGAAACACTTTTTTTAGGTCCAAATCTCGTCTAGACTCGCTTAAACTCGTAAAACTTAAAACATCGCCTCCACACCTAGCCATATTTTACGCTTTTTAAAACACTGGTCCGAGAACAACGTCATATACAAAACGTTGAGTTATATCGGATCAAACTCTCGTTGGAATAAGAGATGTCTTAATAGGGTCATGTAACAAATTTTTATATGGGAGGAAACCTCTTCAAAAGAAATATAAGAGGCGAGCAGTTGTCAATGACCTACAAGTGCGAAATGGGCTACGTTGAGTTGACAAGGCTTGGTGACCCCACGCTTATTTCACCCCATTCAAGTTCAAGAAGGAATATATTGTGGGTCGACTAGTCTAGAGAGATGTATTGTGCTAGACTACTTTTTTTTGACTATAGGTCTATTATTACTATTTTGGAGAAATTAATTGATAAAAAATATTTGTTAGAGTAAGTGAATTAAGCAGGTTAATTAATAAAATGCACCAAACATGGCTTAATAACTTTTAACCATTTTACCTTAATGAAGATTAATGGCATGCAGTGAAAAGGAAAAGGTCAAAAACTGACAGACGAATGCAATCTACACAAAATCTGATTATTTGAACACAAATTTCAAACCGAGCATTGCTTTGTAAAAAACTTAAACCAATTTAATTATTTGGGAATTACTATCAAAATGTGTTCTTTTAGGGTTTGACCCGATGCCTCAACATTTGGACAGAGTCGTATTCTAATGTTGGAAAAGGAGGAATCAAGTTTACTTTAGGGTAATTGGCAAAAAAAGTTGTTATTGTTTGTTTGATATTTGGATACTAAGATAGACATTTCCTTACGCAAATCACCCTTGGTCACGTGCACTACACTCGTGTGATTTGTCCAAGGGTAATTTGGTCAAGAATTTCTTTTTTATTTCTAAGTCGAGGTTACAACTCTATACCATTTTGAATTTAACAAATCTTCAAGTATTCATACATAATCTTTTCGCTCAAATGGTCCAGTCATGCCACGCGTACTACCAAGTCATGCCACGCGTATTACAAAAGAGTATGCGTGGCATGACTTGTAATTTGGGACCATTTGATATAGAGATTTGGGACCATTCGTGTATAGTTCAGCTAATACCAATAAATCAAGGGTACTTTTTGCTCTATACCAATGATGACTTGGGACCATTTGTGTATAGTTCAGCCCATACCAATAAACCAAGGGTAATTTTTGCTCTATACCAATGGTAATTTAGATCCATTGTCTATAGTTCAGCTCATACCAATAAACCAAGGAATTTGGTCAAAACTTGGTACTTTAGTTCATTTAAAACTTAAATGCTTGATTAGATAAAATGGTGGTTATATTACCACCTCAATAAATAATACACCACTAATTTCTTATTTGCTTCAATAATTATGAATAAAATGACATAAATAAACTATCTATTATTTTCTCAAATATTTATTCATTTCACCACAGAAGATATATAACTCATATTTAAAAATTAAAGATACAAATGCAGAGAACAAAAGATTAAAAAATTTATACGTGCAATTAAGTGTTTTACCTTGATTCAATAGAGAAGAGTGGATTTCCCGTCCCATCTTCAATATCACCAAATATCACAATTCTTCCTTTTTCAAGATGTCGGATGGCTTGTTGTCTACTAGAGGTGGACATTTTTTTTTCTGAGAATTGATGGAATCGGATCATAGCCGAAAAGAACCAAACGATTCAGTTCCGGCTCCTTTATCAAATGGATCGATTTTGGGATCATGTGTCGAGTTTCGATCCGGTTCTTGGTGTTGTCTTAAGAACCAATAGTAAATTCGATTCTCCATAGTTTCTCTTTTTGTTGGTATATTGCACAAATATGTAGGAGATAATTTAAACACTAGACCCTAAAAATCCCAAATTAAAATTTCACTTTCCATACACTTCTTCTTCTTTCTTTTATAGTAAAAATCAATGGGTAACCAACATTTAAATCTAAATAATAATAAATAAAAAAAAACTTCGCAAAAATTCATAGGTTCAATGCAACCCCAATAGGAAAAAGTATGTTTCTAATTCAACCTTTAGTAAGAATTCAAATTTTCTTGTTATTTTCAAAGTAGTTGATTATCATAATCAAGACGTTCTCCTTGAAGATAATATGATTATAAATTCTACATATATTTTTTAATATATATTGTTGTCTGAAAATTTTCAAGAAGTATTTTTTATCCATATTTTACGGTTTATATTGTGTTTAATAATTTTATCATTTTTATGCCCTTATTAATTGATCTCAAACCTTGGGAGTGTTTTTTGTTTGTTGTCTTATTTAATTAATATATATATATATATTATTATATTACGAGAATGATAAGAGATTTTTATCTATTTTTAATCCGACAAGCAATTTAATACTTATTTTCATAAAAGTTTTAATATAAAAACTGGATCGAATTAGGGATGTCAACGAGTCGAGCCAAAACTCAAAGCTCGGGCTCGGCTCGAGTAAAACATGTTTGAAATTTTTTGGGCTGAGCCAAGCCGAGCAAAAGCTCGGCAAAAAAAATGAGGCTCGGCTCGAGCCATAGCAGACCGAGTCGACCCGTGTTTTTTTTAATTAGTTATAAATTTATAATTTTTTATAATGTATTTAAAAATTGTGCAATTTATGCATGTTATAAATAATAATTAAATATTAATATATATAAAAAATACATTTTGACATAAAAAAATTAATTTAAATTTATATATTACTTAGTCACGGACCAGTGACGAGTCACGGGCTGAGCCGGGTTCGAGCGACGGCCCAAGATGGGGCTCGGCCCGAGCCTCGACTAGATGGAATCGAGCCGGTGGTTTGATTCCATTCGATTATATAGTTAGATATGAAATTGTTCGTGCGAAACCCGGAAGCATACAAGATCGTGACAAGTAATAAAATTGATGAGTTAAGATTATTGTCCCATATAAAATTAATTCAATCTAAGTGTATTAGTTTCTAATCAGATTCAAAGTAAGCGAACAAATGAGATTCGTGGTTTGTAATTATTCTAAATTAGTCTATAGAAGCTTGTGAAATTTGAGTTTTATATGTATATGGAATAAGTGTATTAGATCTTGAATCCACCTATTATTATCTATTTCAATTTTCGATTACGTAGCTAGTTTCATTTATACATCATTGACAATCGATAATTCTATTGTAATTAATTCTTTTTTCCAAAACAAATTAAAATCTATTCTAGTCACAATTTGAATCTATTCATAATCTGAATTCGATTGAATAGAACGTATTATATTTCACGATTATCTCAAAAATTGCAAAAATGATAGATATTATTCCTAATATCTATTGCACGTATGTTAATCAAGCGGTGTTCTAGACCTATTATGAGCTCCAAGCACTACAGCAAGCAACTATATATTTAATTTGTGATCAGGCGATAAAATAATAAAATTAAGCATGCAAATATTAATAAAAAAAACGTAAGAATTTAACTAACTACTTTTCTTGAATTAAAAATAAATAATAAAAAAGTTTCATCTTAATCCAATACATGAAAATAATTAGCCTAGTATGTTTTTATATAAATTTTACAAAACAATTTGGAATAACATCAACTGGAATTGAAAACAATAATTGGAAAGTGAAAAATCAATTTTTTTCTGTTAATCTTCAACCCGAACTTTGAATTTTTAATCTCTCGTGTTAATTGCCTTTGAATCCCGTGCTAGCCTCCTTTTTGTAATGAAAAATAGGTTTTTTTTTTTTTTTTTTATGTGGTTGCTCGTTCTGGTCGTCTCTTGTAAGTTAAATAGTAAGTTGAATTTTGATTTCCATAAAAAAATTGGATCAAATGAGGAAGCTGGGATGTTCAAGCCCATAAATGGCCACCATGTGCACGTGCCATATGTTCCATTGCATGCCACGACAACTGACTTTGCTCTCGGTAAATGCACACCAGGGTCTTGCGCACGCGACAAAATGCTCGTGTTAGTGCGCCGTTATAAAATCTTCATTTGTTGTACTTTTGTCCCTCAAATTCGTTCTTCATTCATTTTAGCTCATTTTTTATATTTTATTGGTTCTGTATCTCCCAATTCCATCTAATTGCGTCCACTCCTTTAATCATCGACATTAGATTCGAATAAACAATTATCTCTTTGCGATTTAGTCTCCAAATTTTGAATCAAGTCCATTTTAACCAATTTTCTGCTCCTTTTGTCCAATTTCATCGTTTCTTAATGAGATGCACCTAACAAACAAAATATATACAAAATTAAGCCACAATTCATTTAAAACAATAATAATTGCTCTAGTTTAACGACTGAAATAAGTGTACAATATACACTTATATAAAAAATTAATGGTTCCATTTCTAATTTTCCATTAGTATTCAATCCGATTTGGCTCACTTCGAAATCGGATCAAACCAAACCAAACCGCGTACACTCCAATTGTCTACCATAAGATTGAGCAACCTCTGGCATAGAGAATGCACACCATCATTCTCCAAAGTGGACTGCAACAGTATGGAGTTCATCAAGGTTGCCGTCATTTTGGTTACAATATGAATACTATCGTTGTCAGCCAGCTCTTGAACGAGAACATATTAACTACTATGACACACTTTCCTTTTTTAATTGTTAATTTATGTACTTCATAAATAAGTTTGAGGCTCCTCAAATTTTCAGATGAGGAAGACCGTGTGACTGGTGAATTCATTAAGTATTTCATCAATGCCTTCTCATATTCGAAGGCCTGAGTGAATAGGAATTGATTTAATCACTGTTAATATAGGGAAAGGAGAAAGATGGCGAGGTTGGGGTTAGGATCGTGGGGTGCCTGTTCTCGGAAGAATTAAAATGGGTGGCGAAGTGATGTAAGAAATAATATTTGTGGCGGCAATATAATTGCCCTTTAAGTTAATATTGGATTATGATTGTAATTGTAAATTTGTTGTGGTATATTTATTGAAAATATGTTTTAATTGTAGTGTGATTATAATGTAATGTAGTAAATAAAATTTATGATGGTAATATAATTACCCTAAATAAAATCATAAGTTGTTGAAATTATAATTTGATAAAAATGAATGATGGATAACTGGATAAGTAAGTAGCAATTGTAAGTCATATTAAATGTGTAGTTAAAATTAATGTTTAACTTCGACAAAAAGTAAAATGTTTCCCAAACATGCCACAAACCTTTCAAGGTTCGACAAACTAACCTGCCTTGGATTTATGAACGTTGAAATTCCCATCCAATCTATCCCACATTAAATTGAAAGGAAACCTAAGAGAAAGTTGTGTATTATAAAATAATTGGGCCATCACTGAATTAAGCATACATTCTCGGCCTTTTGGCTAAGATCAAGTGTAGTATATATTCTTATCAGTTTAATATCTGATATGTGGGCTATTGTAGGAAGATTTCATAACTAAGGGATTAAGTTTCACCAATTTCAAATTTAAGAAATTAAGTTTAAAATTTCATTCAGGTTTTTTTAAATTTTTTTTATAATTTAATTAATTAAACATATATTTTACTTATTGAATATATTAAGGTCACAATTTCATATGATTTGGTCACAGAATTTCATATAATTGGTCA
>CAIGRP010091422.1:0-15989 GCA_903798385.1 Fraxinus cuspidata | reverse complement strand
ATAAAATTTGTATTCAACCATCAATTGCATCTAGTTTACTAATTCACACTTGCATCGTAATTGATTTAATTCTAGTTAATATTATCGTTTCGGTTAAGGTCGTAGTAAATAGAAATCAAATTAAATAAATCTCTGTGGGAATGATACTCGGACTCAAAAAGTCAACTTTATTACTTGTCAACGATCCGTACACTCGCGGGAGTTTACATTCGAAAATATATTTTCGTGTGACAATTTTTTGGCGTCGTTGTCAGAGATTGAATTTAATTTAATTTTATTTATCTTACATTAATTGGAACATTGTTTGTTATTTTTATTTATTTTAGTAATTTATTTAAATGCTACTTTCGATCCTCTTTTAGGTCTTGTATGCGAATCTCGCTTGACGGTGACTTGATTTCAGTTGATTCAGAAATCGAACACACTTTTCATCGTAGGCAAAGAGAGGCAACAACGGTACAACAAATGGCTAATGCGCAAAACAAACAAGTGGTTCAAGTCAATGAAGAGGAAATTGTTGATGAGGGAAAATGCTGGTTGGGGATTTCATGACACCACAGATCATTCAGTGTCAATCCAGCATCGTCTACCCTTCTTTTGGGAAGTTTAACTTCCAGTTGAAGACTAATATCATACACCTATTTCAAAATGGATATCAGTTTTATGGCAAAGTTGAATAAACCCACATACACATGTCTCTAGATTCTTAGAGATATGTCAACATTTTCAATATCTGGGTGTTTCGGATGATGCTGCTAAACTGAGGCCGTTTCCACACACTTTGTGTGATAAAGCACTTGAATGGTTTGACTCTCAACCTATTGCCAGTATCAGCACATGGAACGACCTCGCTCAAAAATTAGGTACAAAATTATTCCCATCGGCCAAGATAGCAAAACTAAAGCACGACATATCTATCTTCCACCAAAATGAATTAGAATCTTTTGATGAAGCTTGGAATCGATTCAAGAACATGCTAAGGAAGTGTCCTCATCACGGCATTAGCAAAGGACTTTAGATCCAATATTTTTATGCGGAATTACTTCCATCATTCAAAAGCATGGTGGATTCTTCGTCAAATGGTTCATTATCAACAAGAACCATTAATGACACATTCAAACTATTCGAGACAGTCACGACTACTTCAGCAACGTGGGCTTCTGAACGGGTGGTTCAAAGGAAAACGTCAGGTGTACACGAGGTGGATGCTTACTCAGCTTTGTCCGCAAAAATAGACTCGTTATTCCATAAGATTGAGAGCATATCACAAACAACTAACATTGCATAAGCCAAAAAGCCAAGATGTGAGGAGTGTGGAGCAAATCACAACACAACGGATTGTCCAATTCTGGTACAAGGTATAGAACATGTGGATTTTTCTCAATTGGGACAACATCAACATAATAATCCACATTCACATACTTACAACCCAGGTTGGAGAAAACACTCCAATTTCTCTTGGACTAATCAAAATTGGCCACAGGATCAATTTTAGCAACAAGAGAAAATATTTCAACTGAAAGAGATGTTCAGGAAGTTTATGGAAAATACAAATCAATACACGGAGGCTAATAATTTGTTCATGAGGAAAATCGAAACAACTCTCCAAGATCAGAGTGCTGCTATTAAAAACCCGGAGACTCAAGTTGGGCAGATGACACTTTCTATGACAAGTAGAGTACCAGGTACCATGCCAAGCAATAATAAGACTAATCCCAAAGAGCAGGTAATGACCATAAGTATGGTGGAAAATGAAATAATTGAGGACCTATCTATAAAAGCAATCACCACCAGAAATCGGATACAATTACCGTAAATACATGCAAAGAGGCTGAGTGCAAACATGACTTTCTTCGGATGAAGAGCGAGTGGAACAGACTAAATAGACAATAAAGGTATTTACTAAAGAGAGTTCTGATACACCACGAGTTAAAACAATCGTTCCTATCAATTCTTACGAGCCTTCTATTCCATTCCCACAAAGGTTGAAGAGACACAAGTTAGACCAACAATTTGAGAAGTTTTTAGATATGCTAAAGAAACTCCACATTAATATCTCATTGATAGACGCAATACGACAGATTCCAAGCCACGCAAAATTGTTGAAGGATATGATATCAAAGAAGAAAAAACTTCTATAATTTAAAACGATGGCACTGGCAGAGGAGAGCAATGCAAGATTACAAAAGAAACTAGCCCCCAAGTTCAAGGATCCAGGGAGTCTCACCTCACATATTTCAATTGGAGAAGCTGGTACTTTTAATACTTTATGAGAAACTGGTGCGAATATTAATTTGATGCCACTTTCTATTTTCCGAAAACTCGATTTGGGAGAGGCTAAAGAAACAACGTTGACTCTACATGTGGCTGATAAGTCCCTTACCCATCCAAGAGTAATTATAGAAGATGTGCTGATTAAGTGGGGAAATTCATCTTCCCAACGGATTTTCTTATTCTCGACATAGAAGAAGATAAGGACATTCCAATAATCTTGGAGATACCATTCTTAACAATAAGTCGAACTTTGATTGATATTGAGAAATGTGGGCTAATCTTGTGGGTAGATGAGGAACCTAATTTTCTTTATCTTTATGTGAATTTTTCCTTAGCTTTATGTGCATTTAAGTTTGCATTTTGTTATCTTTAAACATTGAGGACAATGTCGGTTTTAAGTTTGGGGGTGGAAAAAACTTTGAAAATGTTGTTGGTTATTTCGATTGTTTGGGATAAGTAACACATGTTCTAGGTTATTTGATCTTTGATATTTGATTTGACCACTATGTGCAAGAACATGATGTCGTGGAACACTCAAACCAACATAGACAAGAGAAAAACATGATGAAGAATATTGTCTAGCCATCACCATAGTGACTTTCACATTCAACAAAAAAATTCAAGAAGTACCTTATTTCTTTTCTTCCATGTTCCCCTTATATTCTTATTTATATTTTAGTTCTTAATTTTCATATGTTTTTGAGTGTTTGTTCTTCGTTATTACTTTAATATATAATACAAAAATACAAAAAAATTGAAATATTTCAACAAAAATATATACTTTCTTGTTTTAAGTTGTGTGCTTACATGTTCTAGGTTATTTGATCTTTGATATTTGATTTGACCACTATGTGCAAGAACATGATGTCGTAGAACACTCAAACCAACATAGACAAGAGAAAAACATGATGAAGAATATTGTCTAGCCATCACCATAGTGACTTACACATTCAACAAAAAAATTCAAGAAGTACCTTATTTCTTTTCTTCCATGTTCCCCTTATATTCTTATTTATATTTTATGACGTTGAGGACAATGTGGATTTTAAGTTCGAGGGTGGAAAAAACTTTTAGTTCTTAATTTTCATATGTTTTTGAGTGTTTGTTCTTCGTTATTACTTTAATATATAATACAAAAATACAAAAAAAAAAATTGAAATATTTCAACAAAAATATATTCTTTCTTGTTTTAAGTTGTGTGCTTGTATGAGTTAGATAGTTTAACCGGCAATGATGAGTAAATTTGAGATTTGATGTTGATTTATGAACAGTAGATATAATGCATGCCAAACTAATTGAGACTTAACCTTGCAAAACTTGTTATTATATGTGCACTAGAATTAAGTTGGACATTGTGATGATATGAGTTGATTTATATAATTGATAGATTGATATAGTTGGATATAGATTATTTATTCAAATCTTACTAAATTACTTATACTTAGACCAAATTTAGCATAGTTTGTGGGTGATTTTGCTGTTGTAAGAAGATACAGTGTGGACAGGGATTCCATATGTGAAAATTTTTCTGTGGATTGTTTTAGATTAACGGGATAAAATTTGGCAAAAATCTTAAGTTGGAGGTCGATTTTGCTTGAATATGTGTTTGATAAGGGGTATTGCATTGATCAAGGCATAAATTTTTTTTTTTTAAATGTGAAAATCTCTTCGAAGCCTTTTTGATTTGGGTTATTAAGCCTGTAAGAGTGTTTGAAACCTGGTGCCCTAAAGTCATCTGATTTGGGAGTCATCGACCTAAAGCCTGTTACATGGGTTATTTAGAAAGCTTAAATGAGAGAATGCAAAAAGAAAAATACTTTTCTTTTATGCATTCGAGAGAAGGGAAATAAATTCGACATATATAAATCATCATAAGCTCCGATAGGGGATAAAAATATACCGTTATGCCTTATGTGAATCTCTAAGTGTTCATAAAATTGCATACATTATTGTATATTCGCATCCGTCATAGAGACATAGTCAGATTGTATGCGAGGGTAGGTCCAACATTACTCGAGAAAAATTGTCGGATAGGATATGAACATTTATTCATCATAATTGCATTCGTATCTTCAAATTATAAAACTAGAGTTAGAAATAATTATTATTTGGAGATTCGGGATCCTAGTGTGTAAATTACATAAAATTTGTATTCAACCATCAATTGTATTTAGTTTAGTAATTCACACTTGCATCGTAATTGATTTAATTCTAGTTAATATTATCGTTTCGATTAAGGTCGTAGTAAATAAAAATCAAATTAAATAAATATCTGTGAGAATTATACTTGGACTCAAAAAGTCCACTTTATTCCTTGTCAACGATCCGTACACTTGCTGGAGTTCACATTCGAAATATATTTTCGTGTGCAATCTCGTCATCGGAGATAATTGGCGTCGCACTATCCTTCATTTCTGAAAGATAGATTCGAATTATATGCAATGTGAGGATCGGTCACTCGAGGTGTTAACCATTTTCAAGTAAAGTGACTTTACTCATGAAAAATCAAGATGTAACGGCACTAAATAAAGCATTCAACCCTTTTTTGCTCTAATTTCAGTGTAGAGATTGTAATCTTCATTAGTCCATTCACGACATGCAGCACTAAATAAAGCATTCACTTTCGGATTTAGCAATTGTTTTACATTCTACCAACCTTTTCAAAACTCTCTCACCAAAGGACAGAATGAAAGCTTTCATGCTTTGCACTTTCTTCATTTTCATTTTTAGCTCTTCTTTGCTCTCCTCTCATCCTTTCATCAGCCAAAACAAAGTCCCAATCTTGGCCAGACCAGCTCAGGTTGAATGGACCATAAAAATGTCTCCATCCAGAGTGAGAAGAATAGATTAATGTTGCCTAAACTGCTAGTGTACGTCGTCTTGACAAGTGGTAATATCGATTTGAGTCCAAGTATAATTCACTCACAGATTACGCTATCAATTTTATTTAACCGTATCTTCAATTTATTTCACAAGTTATTTCTCTTAAACATGTGGACTATTCATTTTGGCATAATCCCCATTTTGTCTTTGGGCTTGCAACTGGAGTGTTAAACAGGTTTGCATTCCAGCATGGCCCAAAAGTATCTGAGCCTTAGAATCCTTAGCCTGCTAAGGTCCATCATTAATATTGGATTGTGTTCCGTTGGTACTAGAATGGTTCGACTCAACTCATTTTATATCTCTATTTCATAATGGTTGCAAAATATGTTTTTTAGTACGCCAACCCGTTAACATCATAAATAAGTTCACGAAGGATCCATGCTTTGTACATACTCTCTAGAGGAAGGATGTGGATGGCTTGTAAATCGATCGATTTCAACAAACTTGTGGAGCTACAACTTGGATCACCGTAGAACAAGTAAAAAAAACTTATAATAAGGGTGATTATATTCGTACATGATTTTTTTATAAATACACATTATAATTATATTTAAGATCATTAATATTTATTTATTGTCACACTTATATCCTTAACTTTTTTCTTCATCACATACTTATTTTTAATATTTTATTAATTGGGAAATATTGTTACTAATTATGATTATCGTCCAAAATTGTTGTTAACGTGCATTAAAATGAAAATCAAATATTTAATTACATTTTTGCATTATTATTATTATTTGCTTATTTATAAATATAATGGACAAATGAATCTTTTTACTCTATTTTAAAGTAAATGTTGGAGAGAAATCATAGCTAGGAATATATTAATTTAAGAGTTGAATGCAATAAAAAAAGTTTGAGATAAAAATGTGATAATATGTAAATATTTATTATATTAACCTTCCATACAACTAAATGTAGTCTAATTATTAAAAGTTTCGGTGTGAATATATTTAGCCTAATTTAAATTACATACGGCGCCGCAATAGCTATAAGGTGAGAGGGCAACTTGCCTTGTCTTATTTTTTCGACACACTCAGTCTCCGCTCAAGTCTAAAAAATTCTACTTGAATATCTAAAACCCATTTATATCAGCTTTTTCAAGGTTAAGAAAAATTTCGCAGGTTATTTCAACTTTCTAGGGCATGAACTTTGTCAAGGCACTTTTGCTAGCGTTCCTACCCCCAACCAGTTGACCAAAACTTGATTTATTATTACTTAAAACATTTTTATTATGCTAATATAAAATTAGGCTTCTAATCTATTTAAGTCAACTATACAGCGAGTCAGATTTGCCCAACTAAAAGTCCACTCTATTTTTTTACAAATAGTGGTAATTGACACACACACACACTCTTCCAAGTTTATATTAGTATAAAATTCTAGATAAACTAGTTGTCGAATGACTTGTCAAGATATATAAGTCTTGTATTTCAACTTCTCTTCTAATTTATTTGTGAATTTTTATGTATGAAATATTTTAAGGAGTATATACAAAATATTATTTCAAGTCTCGCTTTGTTTCAGGTCTATCATTTGATGTTTTTCACATATTGGTATCTCAAACATTGTAAAATACAAATTCATAGTAGACTATTTCAATTTATTATTTTAAGACATAAGTTAAAAATGAGACCATGTTAAATGTAAAAATAATTACATTAAATTCATGAATGTCTAAGCAACAATCAGAACTATTTTATAAGTTCGAAAATAATAATGTAGTTGCCGTGTAGGCAAAACTTGTTTATTTTATTTTTTGTTGTTGTTGTCATCGTCTCCTTCGGCTTCAAGCTTAAGAAGTTCGAATTCTTTCATAACATTACTCAAATAAAATGAAAAAAAAGTAATCAACTTTCACTAATTTCGTTCGACATTGAGTATCAGACAATCAAACCATATTTAACAGCAACATAACCCTAGTTCTTAGGTTACTCTACATGCCATCATCTTGCCAACAAACGAGGTCAAATCGTTTCTCATAATTGATCGCTTGACCACTTCACTCAATCAACAATCTTATATTAGAAAATTGATATTTTGTAAGAGAGTAGCATTGTTAGCAAGTTAGTATCCCTATGCATATATGAACAACTTGATTGAATCTTGTAGGTTTTTATACTGTTTGTTCAAAATCTTGTTTCCTTTTACCAATGACAAATGATTCAATAAGAAAGACTTTCAAAGACATATTGAATCAAAATATACTCTTTATTTCAACATACAATGGAAGAAAAAATAAAGAAACTCTTTTTTTTCTTTTTTCTGATTTTAGAGTCGGAGAATTTTTTTCTTGTCTTTATAATTTATAAATAAAAAATTAGAAAAGTGAAAAAAGATCGTCCTATGTATTTAAAGAAATAAATATTCTTACTATTACATGAACTAATCTAAGAATTATAATAAAAAATCGAGAATTTCTCAAATTTGTCCAACCCTTGGCTCTAGTTAGTCTTAGTCCGTTCGATTATGAATCACATAGCTTAGAATTACCCATCCACTCTAAATACGCCAAGACCGTCTTTTTACTCATCTTCTCTCTCTAAAACTCGTAAAAGTCTAAGCATTATAAGCCTCTAAATACGCCAAGACCGTCTTTTTGCTCATCTTCTCTCTCTAAAACTCGTAAAAAAGAAAATTCTCTTTCACGCTATAGCTACAAGCAAGAGAAAGAGCAGTCTCTCTTTTTTCCCCTTCTTCTCTCTCTCTCTCTACATACCTCTCGCTCTCTTTGATTCAACCATTACATGAAGCCTTTGCTCTCATAGAAGAGAACCCAGGTGCTGTCCTTCTCTGCTTTATATATACATATAAGTTTTTTAAGTACCTAAGATTGATACCCTCAAAATATTTTCCCTTATTCTATAATACATATACATGCATCTATCGTTACATGTTATATTTATAATATCTTATGTATTAGCTATGTTTATTGGGTTTGCTTGGGAAAATTATGGGGCAGAGGGAATTCAGGAGTTTAATTTTGTGGGATCACATTGGAAATTCCCATAAAGTTCGTAGCTTTTGTTGATGATTTTTGTTTTGTTGTGCATTGTTCTGTGTCCGTTGCTTTAATGCTTATAAAGCTTGGCCAGAATATTTTAACAGTAAAAATGAAAGATGTTAATTGGTTTTTGTTTGGTTATCAGTTGAGATAGAAAAGGGGTATGCCAGATTGGAATTTAATGTGCTTTGTTTTGTGGTTTTGTTATGTCCTTTTTGTGATAAAGTTACTGTCTTTATTGTAAATTGAAAAATGGATCTAATATTTATTTTATTTCGTGGTTATTGACAATCTTGTTGGCTACTTGCTAATTTGGTAGGGTAAATTGTACAACAGTAAAGTCGAACCAAAACGACTGCACTAACAAAAACAGTATCCCTATGTTCAATGAATGGAATCCACATAGTAGAAAAGAGGAGCCACTACCATAACTACGATCAATATGGAGATAGAATTTAAACAAGGTTTAACTAGACTACAAAGATTCATTTCAATTTCTTTATTCATTCAGCAGTCTCTAGGAGTCTCCATGCTAGAAAAGTGATATCGTTAACACATCTTTTCTGTATTTAGACGTTGAATAGGTAAGAAAGTAATCTTGGGCTGAGGTTATCCTAATATCTTAAGCTGCATTATGCATATGCTATCTATTCTAATTACCAGCTAGTTGTAGAAACCATAGATACACACTATGCTTATTTATCGTCTATGGCTATTTGAGTTTTGATTTCCTATACAGGATATGAGATTCTTGTATATTTGATTGCAATAATTGATAATTTACGGTAATCTCATCGAAGTTGGTTCAACAATTTTTGTTGTTAACCATTTGATTGCCTGTATGAAGTTACTGGTATTTTTGTTCAGTAGAAAATTGGATGATTTCTTTGGCAGATGGCTTCGGTTCGCTTAGATCAAGATGGAGATTGCATTGATAAACTTTTGGTTGAGCATTTATTCCCCTCAGACTCTTCTGATGTAAGTGATGACTTTGGAGAGCCAGATATCCTTCCTCGAATTGGAGATGAGTATCAACTTGAAATTCCACCAACCATTGAAAAGTCCCTCTATATTCCGTTAACAAATAATTCAACAGATGCACAAAATAGAGTTCATTCTCACCACGACTTCTTTATTGGATTGCCCATGCCATTAATGTGGATCAATACCGGAGGTGTGTGGATAAAGCAAGAAGCATGGGAAGAACCAAAAATGGCTTCAGATTTCAGATCTTCACAAGCTAATAATATCAAGAAAACAGAGTCTTCCTATAATGAAAATTTTGGGATTAACACTGAGCCTTCACATTATTCAGTAGACAGTAGGAGGGGTATAAGAAAATCAGAAAATTTACCACTGGAAGACAACTTACACCAGTCCAGCAATCAAGGATATTTTTTGGTTCCTGGATTATGTAGCGAGCATTGGAGTAACATCGAGGAGGATAGCTTCCTTCTTGGTTTGTACATCTTTGAGAAGAACTTTGTTCAGCTCAGGCAATTCATTGAAAATAAAGAGATGCGTGCTATACTGTCATTTTATTATGGGAAATTTTATGGTACAGATAAATATCATAGATGGTCCGAAGGCCGAAAGATGAGAAGCAAGAAGTGTGTATATGGGCACAAGATCTTTTCTGGTTTGAGGCAGCTGGAATTAATGGCTCGTATACTTCCTAGCATGTCAGAAGAATGTCAAAATGCTCTAGAGGAGGTACTTCAATGAATTATTTATGCATATAATTGAAACTACTTGCGGTGAGGGAAAAAGATTTTCCACGAGCAGTAGCAGATCATAAAATTTGTGAATCAAGGATAACAACAATTGTTGATAACTGATCTCTTTGTTCTGATAGATGGCCATACACAAATAGAGATAACAACCTGGTCTAATCCAGTCTAGTTTCATGTTGTATTGTGACATACACCTTAGGAGAAAATCGAATACATTTAGAAATTAAGAGCACGTTTGAACCCCATTTTTGGACTAAAATGCATTTTGGAATAGTGATTTGATAGAGAATGTGTGGTTAAAAAATAAGGAAAAGTTTTGGGTTTGCGTGTAATATTATTTTATTGAAGAATGTGTGATTGAAAATAAGAAAGAGAAAAATAGATCAAATAAGGGCTAAATATGCGTCAACTAATTTTTGCTTATTCATCTCATTATAATTGATGATTAAACATCTAGAGCAACTGTGTTGCCAAGTTTCTCTTATAAAATCTAAAAAAACTGCAGACATACGTTTCATCACTAGTGCGTTTCAATTTATTGGCAGGTCTCAAAGTCATTCGGGGAGGGGAAAATGTCACTACAAGACTATGTATCCTCTTTGAAGACCATGGTTGGGATGAAAGTTCTTGTAGAAGCAATTGCAATTGGTAAAGGAAAGCAAGATCTCACGGGAATGGCCTTGGAAACTTTGAGGTCCAACCAAGTTGTCCCTATTCGTCCAGAGATACCAACTGGAAAAGCATGGTCATCCCTTCCAACCAGTGAAATTATCAAGTTTCTGACTGGAGATTACCGATTGAGCAAAGCTCGCTCAAATGATCTGTTCTGGGAAGCTGTTTGGCCTCGTTTGCTGGCAAGAGGTTGGCATTCGGAGAAACCAAAGAATCAGGGTTATATTGCTGGTTCAAATCATGGTTTGGTTTTTTTATTTCCTGGTGTCAAAAAGTTCTCGAGAAGGAAACTAGTGAAAGGCGACCACTATTTTGATTCTGTGAGTGATGTCTTGAGCAAAGTTGCCAAAGAACCTGAACTGCTTGAGCTTGAAGCAGAAGATGATGTTAACAAGAACAAAGAACAAGATGATCATGATCTTCCTATGAGGCAACGCCATTGTTATCTTCAACCTCGAACTCCGAACCGCAATAGTGACATAATGAAATTTATGGTTGTAGATACTAGTCTCACTGATGGGAAACCTTATAAATTGAGAGAATTGAGAAGCCTGCCATTTGAAATTTCGAACATGTTGACCTCGCGAAATCATTCTGAAGTTAGTGATGAGGAAAGTACTGATGAGACCACCGATGAATCTGATACTGTCAATACCATGCATGTTGATTCAGGAGTGACAGATAATGCAAGTCTCCAAACAACTACCTCCAATGAGAAAATGCTTCTTGGTAGGAAAGACCATGATGTTAATGCCCCATGCCAAGATATTCATACCGTTGGCCCTAATGTTGATAATATTTTGTTGAGTAGCTTGAAGAATAAAAAAGATTTACACGAGGACAAGCAATCGAGGAAGTTCATAAACTCCTACTCGAGCCGGAAACAGAAACAAGATGTGGACAGTATTGCTCCCATCAGAAAACTGCATCAGGGGCTATCTGCTTGTAGTTGTGATGAAACAAGCAATGGTGGGGTTCATTCCTCGAGGGTTCCCAGATCGGAAAATAAGATTTCTTGTTGCTGCTCAGGCGTTCATGAATTTTCTGAGTATAAATCTACTGAAGTTGGTTCTTCTCAAGACAAGTTGTCATCCACCAGTTCCCCAAAAGGTAGTCCCATTGGTAGCGTTGAGTGTACTCCTAATGCCAACATTGATGCTGCAGAGGCCCCACTAGAGAACCCTCAATCTCAGACATTGATTGACCTTAATTTTCCTCAAGTTCCCATGGACATGGAGAATGGTTTCTTAGCAACAGAACCACAAAATCCCTCTGCTATTGAGGCTAGTTACGACCAGCAGCCTAGCATGAATATGCCAAGGCATAGCACTAGGAACCGGCCTCCAACAACCCGAGCACTTGAAGCTCTGGCTAATGGTCTTTTAACCATAAAACGAAGGCGGAAAAGTAAAAATATCAGTAGTTAAGAGAACAGGACATCTGACCTTTGAGGTTTGCCTGTCATGTGAAGGCACTTAATGTATTTCCCAACAGTATTGTGGCTTTCCAGATGAAGAAGCTGAAAATGTTATGTCCAACAGTGGTGATCACAAAATTCAAATTCTGCTACAGGGAAATTGAGGGAGTAGTCTCAATAGGACCGAACGGTATAATGAAAAATTTAACTTACGGTCTAATATTATTCAATCCTCTCTATCAAGCGTGCCATAAGTTGGGAAAATTAACTCGGCCGTGGGAACTGAGATTCGCATGGGTGAGCGCATCATATTGGTTATCTTGCTAGCCTCGACACATGAAATGCCAGAGTTGACAGTGCAAGTGTCAAAGTTCGTATGGTCCTAAACTCTCCAAAAGGGGAGAAATCATACTTTTATCTGAAGTAGTAAACAGCAATATTAAGGAATGTTCAAGAGAATACTGCTATGTTGAGACTGGGGAATAGTTTAGTGGATGCTCATTGTTATTGCAGTTGATTCAAAGTTCAACCAGAAAATGAAGTTAAATTGTCTTTCTTGGTTCTTTCACACTGCTGAAATCTTAACATGTTCTTATGTGACAAAGTAATCTGTGGCTACTGCAGCCGTATATAATTGAATATAGGTTTTGCTTGCAATACATGTCAAATTTCTTGGGGATGAGGCTTATTCGTTCTGTAGAATTTAGTGTTATTACTGGGGACCCTTTGATTGATTTTTTTCTGATGAAGCAATAGATGCATATATAGAGGGATACTAAAATAGGCTTGATTCTAATGATACGTTTTCTGGAAATTTCATTTATCTTGATTACTTTTCTTGACAAGGAAAGAACGCCGTGAGGGAAATCCTATGCCAAAAACCTTGGACCTAGAAAAAGAACAAAGACTTGTTGGGACAGGTTTTTCCATTCTTTTTTTTTTTTCAACTTAAAATGGGAAAAAAAATAAAATCTAATTTTATTCTTCTTAGAAAACTATTGAATTAAAAACCTTCAAGGGAAAATCTCGACTAGTGAAAAGTTCTAGGTATATAACCTGAGTTTGGGAATGAAACACTCCATTTAAGTGTTTATATTGATTTTGATTCATGGCTATCGATATCACTGGTGATATTTTGGACACAATATGTTCTTACTCTCAACAATTTTTAAAACGAGTTCTTGAATTTTTTTGAATAAACGAACATAAACTCTTGTTTTTACTATAATAATTAATTAAGAGGACAGAAAATAGCAGCCATGGTTCCTTTCTATAGGCCACTCCAGTTATCTTTGCAAAAGCAAAAGATTTAAAGAATAAAATCTATAAAATAATTGTACTCTCTTCATTAACTAAGCAATTGCAATGATATAGTCTTAGAAGTTTCATTTGCAAATTCCTAGTATTTTGTGAACCAAATTTTGTCAAAATATGACTCTGAATGTTCTCAACAGATTCTAGAAGATACCAAAAGATTGAAGAAAATCAAAACCTTATTAAACAATTATAAATCAACAAGGAACTGTCAAACTTAAGTTGGGCAAGCCTTTGCAATTTTCTAACCACGTGGAAACGTGACTTGTAAAGTGTGGAAAAACGGTTACTTCATTAATCATTCAACCTTTTGTGGATTTATTATAATTTCACTTTTAAATTTTATTTTTAATCTCAAAATGTGTAACTCGTTCGTTATTTTGTCTAATTTTATTTTACCAACTTAATGCACCTACCACGTGTTAAAAGTAATTATTGTGTGGTCAATTATGTAACCAAAAATAAAGTCAGCTAAGCTATATCGTGCAAGTGTAAGGAAAATTGCATTAGGAATACCCAATATTGAAATCGATTTATTAACATTTGATGTTAGAATCCCCAAACCTCATATCCCAATCAAATTTGACTATTTTTACTTTCAATGATTACAAACCCTAGTTCCTAGTTTGAATTGGGTGTGAATTTGGTGGTTTCAATTCTAAAGTGTTAGAAAAAGAAAACTTGCCATTTTGTTTTGAAAGATAGGTTTTCAATATGGGATTTGGGCTATAAATTACATAACAATAAAAAGTTTATACGTAAGAATTTTGTGTGCAACATGTGTACATCTGTAAACATTTCGATATAATACCTTAATGAATTATCATAGGGTAATGCAATTCGAATTTGATTGACCATTGAAAAAAAAACTTGAATTTCAATTACAGGGTAACTTGGCTAAAAGTTAGATAATATAATTAACCATATTAAACCAAAAAGTAATCAATTTAGTCATACTGGAATTGCAACCCCAATTTAAGTGACGTCAATCTTACATTAAATGATAAGTTGAATTAAACGACTCATTTAATTTCACTTTTTGCGGTAACATTATTCTAAACCAAAACCTCGAGGCCTTCTTAAGTCAACCACGGTTACTTCTTACCTTAGATAAACGAAGGCACTAGGTAACGCCGTAACGCCTAAAACGGGTTGAACACCAACATAAATAGTTCATTCTCTGAGGATACTGTGAGTCTTCATTAGTCATTTCTCTGTCTCTTTTTCTGAAGTTAAAACTCTTCAATTCTACAAAATCATAAACAGGAAGGTGTTTTCAATTTCTTGGATTTTCTCTCATCGCTATGGAGCATCGTGCGTTCGAAATTATTTCTATGTCCGGTAAGGATCTCAATAGAGTCAATCTCATCACGAAGATGGCGGTGTACGCGGTGGTTTCGATTTCCGGCTGGGACAAAAAGTCGAAGCAGACTACGAAGACGCCGGTGGATAGAGACAGCGACACCAATCCCACGTGGAATTTCCCTATGAAGTTCAAGTTGGATGAGGCGGCGCTCCGGCAGAACCTCCTAACTCTTGATTTCAAGCTTGTTTGTGAGCGTGCGTTAGGCAATAAAGATATTGGTGAAATCCATGTGCCCATCAAACAGCTTCTTGATTCTCCGACCACCGGCGGCGTCGGTAATTATGGAACCCAGCAGCGATTGGTTAGTTATCAAGTGAGGAAACCTAATGGCCAACCTAAAGGTCAAATAACCTTTTCATACAAGTTTGTCGATAAGGTTGCGCCGCCACCACCGGTTCCTGGCGCGGCTAAACTTGATGAGGACCCTGTTACCGCATATCCGGCGGTAGGGCCCAGCTTTGCGTATCCACCTCCATCTCCAGGAGTATATCCTCCTTATCCAGTTGACCATGGAACAGGGCAGTACCCACCACCACCACCTGAAGCATATCCTCCACCGCAGCCTCCAGCGGGGTATGGATACCCACCTCTACCGTCTTATGGTGGATACCCGCCGCCACCACCGCCAGGATATGGATATCCACCCCAACCCGGGTACGGATATCCAGCTGTGCAAAGGCCACCAAAGAAGAACAATTTCGGTTTAGGAGTAGGAGTAGGAGCTGGATTATTAGGTGGATTCTTGGTTGGCGATATGATTTCTGATGTCGGAGATTGTGGTTTTGATGGTGGATTTGATTTTTGATTCATAATTTTTTTTTTCTTGTAATTAATCACTTAATCTTGGTATGAATCTTGCGACCTTTTACATTAATTTTGGCGTTCCTACTGCATATTTGGTTGCGTGCATTGGGTGCTTGTTTTGGATAATGCGTCATTTATTCTGTAGAGAGGAATAAAAACATTACTGAACTGGATCTTGTTATGTTTCGTCATCGAGGTTCAAGAAGAAGCCCATAAGGCCACTAATAAAGCCTACAACACACACCAACTTGTAGGGATGGCAACGGGGCGGGGCCGCCAAGCAATTCCCCAACTTGTAGGGATGATAATTTTTTATTAGAACTAATGAAAATTTCAATTTAAAGTATTGAATTATAAAAAAATAATAATAAATAAATAAAAAATTAAACTGGTCGGGGCGGGGGCCCGTTACCCGTCCCCGCCCCTGGGAGAAATTCCCCCGCCCCGAATACCCGATTAAGCGGGTTTCCCCGCCCCATTCGGGGCGGGGCCCCGCGAGTATCGGGTTTGTCGGGTTTT
>CAIGRP010091414.1:0-23154 GCA_903798385.1 Fraxinus cuspidata | reverse complement strand
ATAATTAATTAAGTAAATTATAAATAAATTTTAATGAAAACCTGATTTTTGAAATTTAAAACATATATCCTTAATTTTGAAATGGTGATACTTAAATACCTTATTTATGTATTGTTCCCAATTATTTATTTCCTTATACCCAAAATGACATAATGTTCTCTCTTTATATGTTATTAATGTTAATTTTATCGTTAAACCTAAGTTCATTTATGTGATCAATGTGAAGTGGAGTACAATTAATCAACATTCCATTCTAGTGATAGAGAAAATGAATAAAGTAAAAAAATACAGATACCAAACTATCGCATGAATCCTACGCGAACTTTCAATGCGACATGATTGTTGATAGGGCTGGACATGATCCGGTCGAATCGAACCCGAAATTTCGAGTATTTAGTTAGTGGAATTGTCGGCTTTAAATTTAATATGGAACCATTCGAGTTCAGTTCAATTCGATTTAGTTCAGTTCGGTTCGGTTCTCGAGTTCTGTAAAATTATTATTATTATTTTTTATATTTACAACGTTATATTAATTCGACTATAATATGTTCATTCTTAACTCTTACAAAATAATGTAGTCTAATCTCGTGATATCTTTTGCACCTCTTTATTGAGTTCTTCATAGATTTGACTGTTAAATAATAGAATGTGAGAAACCGTATTACTGTAAAATAAGAGATTTTGGTAAACCTTAAGTCAATCTAGTTAAGTTGGACTGACTGAACAATTAGAAATAGTAAAATCATATTTTGGGTTTGAGTTAAATTAATTAGTTTACAAATTTATTTAAGAAAAAAAATTTATTCTGGGTCTAGAATCGAGACCTGAACTCAATTTGTCGGTTCTCAATTCTTTGAATCTTTCTTTGACAAAAGCATGAAGCAATAACCACATAAAGCCTCAAGAGAAGCGTTGGATTATGACACAACAAACACTTATTAATGCGTAAAAGTCAATTTTTTAATGACCTGAGTTGAAAAGTTATATATGTTATAGATATCTTTTATAGCTCTATTTTAGTGAATATATTTTCACGATACTCATTGATTGACAATCAAATCCAATCTCTATGTCTTTAGGAGTTTAGTTTATTGTTGCTCATAACTTGTATCGCGTCCAAAATATATTTCAAAGTTTAGAAATCAAAGATTATATGCGATTTTAGTAGAAGCAGTTGGTTAGACTTGTAGGAAGTTAAGAGTTGTGAGACGAGAAAATGCCTTCTGGATTTGAGCTCATTTTTAGCTCTACGATTTGGTAATTAGACACCTCGACCATTCTTTATTACACATCTTTTTTTCGAATATTAAAAGTTACCCTTTTCTATTTAATTAAAATAAAACATTAATTCCAATCAAATGAACACAATTATTATTGATTTATTAACTATTTATATTTCATGAGATCCAATATTATTCCTTTTAAAAGGTTACGGATAATTTTATCATAACACTCCGGACATTAAATTATACTAAGAAAGCTATACATCTTTTCTCTTATCCTATTCTTTAAAGGGATGTATTTATCCCATCACAATAAATTTTTATAGTTATCTTGTCTTTATTTTTTGGGTACAAGTTTAAAAGGACGTTTCTGTAACCTATTAAGGACTATAACACGTACACAAGTAGTGTAAGATTAGATTACAAGTCCCGGTGTAAGTAAAAGCGATTTAAATGTACATGTTAAATGTTTTTCCTATTATAATTCCAGTTATTTATTGTATGAGTTACTTTTGACCTCCACCAATAAAATATGTTTATATTTATCCTATAGCTTAAGTGAAGCATAATTTCCTCTCTTTTTTAAAAAAAAAATAAGAAAATTAAAATTAAAATGTGTTTTGTATTGAAATTGATGGAAAAGAAAGTTCCAGATGATGTGGGCCATTTGACAAATAATAATGTGGTAATTGGGTCAAATAGTCTATTTCATAATACACTTTGGGATTTTATAGCCTTTGTTCAGAATAATATTTTTAATATAAATATTTTAAATCATAATTTATAAACTACAAAATGTACCCTTATTCGACAAAACGTAATTTCCCATCTTCTCAAATCAATTGAATTCCCAAAATCCCCAAACCCTTCTCTTCGTGGTTTTGTCATTTTCAAATCCTTCTACCAGTCAAAATCGGTTGCCTTTATCCTGACCTTCTGATTCTTCTCTGCATTTTTTCTCTACACCTCGATCTTTTGCTTTTCCCGAGTTATCTCTCTCTAACTCACTATGTTGTAAGGATGGAGATGCAGTCTCACTTTGAAATTGGTTGGCGGGGGAAGAGTTGAATGAGAATAGTGGAGAAAGGGGGTTGGGGACCGGGTCAACTCTTGATCACAATGGAGCGAAATAAGGAATTTGGTATGAAAGTTTCATCCATTTCCCAAGATTGATAGAACTGAAACTCGTGAAAAATCACCCGTAGGTGAGATTTACTAACTCCCTGGAGAACAAAACGATGTCGGAAAACTTATGAGAGATGGGGAGCAAGAGAGAATTCGAAGAATGTTTTGCAAATGTAAAAGTTTCAAAATGGCATGGTTTTGATTTTTATACAAGGAAGAGTCCAATTTCAACCATTGGATCAAAGCCCAATCAATCTGAAGCATCCAACCATGTGACAAATCCAAACCGTAGAACTCAAACAATTTATGCCATCAACACCTCAGATTGCGTCGTGAGTGTCACGCAATGACACATGAGTGCTTTTCACAGAGTAATGCCCGCTCATCATTGGCCATCATTACACATTTAATGTAACGATGGTACGTGCATTGGAAGTTGCATAGCTACAGCTGCCTCACCTCGAAAACATGTAAAAGCCGTCAAATCGTGTGTACCAATATCGAAGCCAATTAATATGATATCCAGCATCGACAGTTCGCCCATATGCCTGCTTCAATATGAAATTCAACTACTCACAAGTAATTCAGCATCGACAGTTCGCCCATAGGCCTGCCTCAGCCTCAGCTACTCACAAGTAATTCAGCCTCGGCAGTTCGCCCATAGGCATGCCTCAGCGTCAAAAACTTGCTTGCCTTTTTTTCAACATCGCTTCAGCACCGCATATCCCCCCATCGCAAAGTAAGTTAGACCTAAACTAACTTGAATTCTACGCACAGTAAAAATATCCTTGACCAAACTTGGGGGATTAGTATGATAGATTGCAAACCTAAACATCATCGATAAAGTCCCCACATGACATAAATAATCACACATGGACTTGGGGGACTATTGTTATGACTTTTACTAAGTATTGCCATGTGGCCGGGCTGCTCTTTATGAAGAACAAGGCCCGTGTTAATCCGAGGCCCATGATTAATCTGAGGCCCATACTAATCCGATGCCTCTCCCAGATCCGAGGCCCATGCTAATATGAGGCCTCTCCCAGATTTGAGCCACCTCAGCTAGTGACTGTCCAAGTGTGAAAATTGAATTCATGATGAAGATCTTCTTCGAATGATTGATGTGATATTTGTAGAAAGTGTATTTGTGTCATGTCTTATCAATGTAAAAACATTAAATGTTTTGTAGATGAGACCACGTGTAATTTGATCAAAGGGTCATCATTCCATTTGTAATACTATAAATTCCCCAACCACGTAATAATTAATGACTAATACAACTTTAAACACTCAAAGTAATCTATTTTAATCTCTAATTGGTTCAAAGCAATTCCAAGTTTAGTTCTACACGACTGATTATTATTACACAATCGTGTCCCAAAAATCTCGCTGGAACCCTAACGGAAATGTCTCATGTCGTTGAGTTTTTTCTACGTCCAATCTTGGAGTGATCTCGACCGTTGATTTACCTTTACGTGTTGGATTTAGCTTGCCCATGCACGAGTGGACCTGACATCTGTTGGAAGCATTTTTTGAGGTCAACAGTCGTCATAATATTGTAATGAATTCCTTTAAAATGTGCTCGAGACCAAAATTCATACCTAACTTTCTTTCTAGGTATTCTCCAACTGCCGAACTTTTACGATATAGATTTGCCATTGCTTTTTCAAAATTAATCAAATTATACTCATTTACTGTTGCTATGAACAATGGCACAATATCAGTCCTATGATAATTGGACTTTATATTTAGTTGTAGATGTTACAAAAGCAGCATTCATGATTGCATTAGGATAAACAATCTATATACCTTCATGAATGTTATCCTTGCGATCAAAAGTAAAAACAAGCCATTCCAACATACCTGTTATCTAAAACAACTTATTGAAGAACCAAGTCCACGATACGTCATTTTCGGAATCAACAATGCCAAATGTGGGAGGATATATCTGAAGATTTGCATCTTGACAAGTGGCAACAAGTAACGTACCTCGAAATTTAGATTTAAGAAATATTCCATCCACATAAATGACCCATCTCATTGATGAGTAAAAATCATGTATGCTTGGTCATAAGGCCATGAAAAAGTATTTGAAATGATTCTCATTATCAACATCAATGAACGTTATTGTACCAGGATTATTCTTCTTCAGAATATTACAATATTTAGCTAATCTATCATAACTAAGTTTAGGTGAACCCCTCAATAGTTCTAAATCACATTCTCTAGCCATCCACACCTTATAATAATTTATATCTATGCCAAACTCCCGACGAATATCATTTTGAATGTTCGAAGGTCTGTATATAACTTTGGGATCCTCAAACTTCGATATGGTGTGTTTTCCAATCACCCAACAACTAGCTTGTCTATGATCTTTGTGGTAAACATCCAGCGAACAATTATGGTAACGTAAATACTTTCAAATCTCAAATTCATCACTTTCCTTCAACCGTGTTGCCGCAAACGCCATTTGCAAATTTCCTCAACGCAAACTACTACATATATACTCTTATTTGACTTAGTGACCTTAAATTCAAAAGAGTTTCTTAAAGCAAGCATTTGTAGTAAAGTTTGGAGATCCTTCTTGTTGCGAAAAATTTGGTTAACGTGTACATCATCGACGTCAGGAATCTTAACTGGTGTTCTACAAGGATTCAGACAAATAACAACTTGTGAAATGCTAATAATCTCATCTGCCAATGTAAACGGTGTATTATGAGCAACATTTTCTTCATTCATCACATGAGAATCATCTTTGTGGTTGTTACGAACTATTTCCACCCCATCCTAATAATCATCACTTGTAAATTTCACACAATCATTTTCAACATTTTGATTAAATGGAGATAACGGTTGCATATAATTATCACTGGACTTATCTTTTTGCATATTGCATTCATCCATATTTTTCACATTATCTACAACAACTTTAGAACTGTATTCATGATTCTCCTAAGTATTTTACATATTAAGCTCCATGTCTTGTTGATCATCAACATAACCATTTTCCATAAAGATTACACAAATTGGAACTTGTTCATACAAAGAGAGAAACCAACTAACATTCCTATCGCAATTAATTTTCATTGGTGGAACTGATAATTTTGCCATGCCGATACAAGAAATTTCATCTCATTGTCATACATGATAGAATCAACCTTAACCGCTTTTTTGACTTTCTCATACAACTCCATATATGAAATATTTTTTTACACAAAAATATTTGTTGCAGTGTCTTGATCATTCCCTATCTATTTTCAAATTCATACACCTTGATCACTCTTTTCAAATTCAACAAAATAACAAATGAGAATTATTGCACCAGAGTCCATATCTACAATTCACCAAAAAAATATGTAATATATTATTCTATTAATTATCAAAGTCGAATACTATAAAATAGAGTTTCAAAAATAAACAAAAGGCAACCAATATCGTTACATAACATATTTAAATTAGATATAAAAAAGGGCATTATGTAGTTTAAAACGTGTATTTAGCTTTTAAATTTGTTTAAAATAATATAATGCTATAAAAGAATTGAGGAATGATTACTTTGCAAACAATTAGGGTCCGTTTGATTGTAAATGTGGAAAATGGGTAGAAAGAAAACAAATTTCAGGGAAAGTAATTGCCTAGAACTTATTTTGTAGGGAATTGTTAATAAGTGTGTTTGATTGCTACAATTTTCCATCCGAAAAATTTTTAAATTTTGTGTTCGTTTGACTTTATTTTACATGAAAATTTTCTATTAAAGTAATAATTTTTTTTTACAATTGGTTATAAAATTTGTTTCTATTGCCAAAAAGTAATAAAAAAAAACAGAAATTTTTTCCCTAAAAATCATTTTTTAATCAAAGTTCAGTGTTCGTTGGCTTTGTTTTAAGTGGAAATTGTCCATTAAAGTGAAAAAATTTTTTACAATCAATTATGAAATTTGTTTCCGTTGCAAAAAAAGAAAAAAAAAATGGCAGTCAAGTGGAAAATCAATTCCCACAAAATTGGTGGGAATCGATTTTCTCCAAAAAGGAGGAAAGTGGTAAGGATAGAGAAAATAAATTCCCATCAACTTTTTACAATCAAACGTGACATAAAGTAGGAAATGGAAAAGAAATTCCTACTTCCATGAAATTTAATGCGTATCAAACATGACCTTACATCAATACCACCATTATCAAATTACAATAGCACTCAGTTACAGAAAAACGGCACCCAATTACAGAAAAATTGCATCATTCTGTTTTTATATTTCACAAGAAATTTTGCTTACCCAATTGATTTTTCATAATACACAACTAGAAAATAACAAGAAATCATTAAATTTCAAATTATAAAGCATTCCTTCAATTGTTTGAAATCGATCCTTGCTCAACCACTTTCAAAATTTGCAGTATTTGATTTGTCCTTGGTTCAAATAAAGATACTTTAGAGTGCGGATAATGTATATAAAGAAGAAGAAAGTTGAATTTGAAGGTGGGTCTAATATGATGGAAGTATGTTTGGAAACGTTAGAATGAAAAATGATTGAGGAGGATTTAGGGATTTATGTTTGGGGATATGGTAAATATTGAACTCCAAAGTGGACATTTTAGTCATTTCAATTTAAGGGTATTTAAGACTTTTAAGATATGATCAAAGGGTAATTATATTACCACTACAAAATTTACTTGCTACACTACATTTTAATTATACCACAATTAAAATATATTTTCAATAAATACACTACAATAAATTTACAATTATACTCATAATCTAATAAAAATTTAAAATTAAAAAAATATATATTGTGGTGTACTCATCACCCCAATATTACTCTTTATTTTTCTCATCCTTCAAATATTTTCACTAATTCTAAAACAATAATTTGCAGTATTTCAATGTTAATTGCAATAGAGTTACTGCCTAAGAACCTTTACCTAAAAACCGTGATCTGTTGGTTCATAGCCTTTCTAGTTGCTTTTAACAAGATTTTAATTGTAATATTATGTTGGATTCTTTAAAGAAAATAGATTTCATATCATTTGCATGAAGATTCCATGTTTACATCCCATCTCCCTCTCTCTCTCCCCACTCTCTATTTTTAGGGTTTTGATGTATTATAGATTGAGAGAAATATATAAATCACAATAATGGAAAATCGGGTAGTAGTGCAGGCTATGGAAAACAATTGGATTACTGAAATTTGTTTGCTATGGTTAAAAGAATCAGAGAATCATGAAATTTGAGTGATACAGTTGTCATTACAGTTGATTTATAGTGATACACTCTCAATCGTTAGAACCTGATGTTGCAGAATTTTCATTACAAAAAACAAGGAATAATCAAATTGAATAAGTTTCTAGCTGTGCAAGAAGTTTATCTAAATCCTCTTTTGACCTCTTATGCGATACTCGTGCTAATCATGGAGAGTTTACATTAAAAATCTCCTGTGTAGCAATATTAGTATCAATCATCTCTTTGAATGTTTCTATTCTTTATTTATACGTACTATCCCATCCAAGCACAATGTCATCTCTATATTTATTCCAATTATACTCCACATGTGGAATTGGGCAATTGGGCTTCAAGTTGACCCGTGCAAGTGATAAATCAAATTAGTAGCAATAGGTTTACACCAATGATATATGGTTAAATAATTAAAATAGAATAACTAAACAAAGTGATTGTCATTCACAAAACCCAATGATATAATCTTATGGTTTAATGTTAGAGGAGGTTGAGAGTGCAATGGTAGGAATGTCAAACATTGTATAGAAGATAGAAGGACAAGTACTACACCATACCGAGATGCTATTAAATGGCCCATGTCAGGCGTCGTCATCCATCGATCAAATGGGGCACCAATATTAAAGTAATCCATAATATATAACAACTCATTCACCTTTTCAATGTTGCCATATAGTTTTACATAAGCATCATAATTAGATTTCATTTCAGTAATAAGGTCACGTCGAATATGTAACCAAGCCTCTTTTCCTAATCCTAGGGAACTAGCCACTGTCCTAAAACCACAATGACCATCGGACTTAACATCAACAATGTTAAATATGCAATCTTTGACTTTTTCATGGAAACATGTTATATAATGGTATAAAGTGTTCTTACGAGCGCGTTTAACTTTAAGTTTATCCTTCTTTAGAACATTGGCGGAGCTGTCATTGCTACAAAAATGACTATTATTACCTGAGTCAACAATTTTCAAAATATGAAAGATCTCTTTTAGTTGAAGTATTGATTTTTTATGAAGGCCAACCTTTGGTTTTAACTTTCTCAACAAGCGGTACCAAAGAAGTAGTGGAGAGTTCATACATTTCTCGTAATTTCATTTTGAGTAGTACTCTACCTGCATCGTCCCATTCGCTAAACAATCTTTGAATATTCTCTAATTCAACTACAATATTCAACTTAGAAGAAGTATCATTTGATGGAACCATAATATCTAATTTTCTCCAATGAGGGTAAACAGCTGACAAAGGAATTGGGTGACCTATAACTATATATTCTAAAATATCACATGCACAGGGCAAACCATGTATGGATCTTAGAGTGCAATGACAAGCATTTTTGTCTAAACCAATATGTTTTGCTTGATTTGACTAAGATCCATTTCATTCTTTGACACAAAACCACGCAACTCCTTAAAAGGCTACGTTTGAAGTTATGCTGAACCAAATTCATGCTTTTATTTCATTGAATTGCAATTCCAATAGGTGATGCATAACTTTCCATGAAGTTTCAAAGTCGCCTTGTGATGATCCAAGGTGTTTTTTCAACTTAGAATGTGCACTCTCAACCCTGTGAATAACATAAATATATTTTATTTAATTAGATAAATCGACAATAATTTGTTTGTCATTTAAAAAACAAATGTTGATAATAAAATTAAATATAAGTACTATACATTTTACCCGTTTGTTGTGATATTACCGAAGTGCATAATTTTATTCATCCAAGCAGCAATGAATTTGTATTTATATTTACTTAACCAAGATCATGTAACATAATCTAATGTTTTCAAAAATTGTTCAAATTGGAAAGATAAAGTTTGGCCAATTGTTCATATATCTCCTCCGTAGTAGATGCAACAAGTATGCTCCAACTCCTACAAAAAGTATCACATTCTTCTTTTCGCTCAAAAAACTTCTTTGTATTGACCGATACATTTTTCGATATGTGCCATGTGCATAGTAGATTTTTAGCATTAGGAAAAATCTGTTCAACTGCCTGAATAAGAGCCATTTCCCTATCTATGACTATGACATGTGGCAAGACATCATGATCATTAAGGTTTTCAACTTTTCCATTGCCCAACTATAATTTGCTTTATGTTCAGTTTCCATGAACACGAAAGCAACAGAAAATGTCATTTGGGTCGAAGTAACCCCTACAATCTCAAAAAGAGGGTGTTGATACCTATTAGTTTTGTAAGTACAATCAATTATAAGCACACATGAAAAGGCATGTAAAAAATCGACAAATGTCAAATGTGCGAAGAAAATGTCTCTAACTTCATATGTTCTTTCATGAGACCTATGTCACTCAATATAATTGTGTTTCTTTTAACTTGCTCATTAACTGTTGCGTTTGTGTTCTTCCTGCCTTCTCAATCAATCCGTGCTTTGTACGTGCATTGTAAATAGTCCTCATTGTGCTAATATTATTTGGATTCCGTCCTTTCAAAGTCATTAAGATATTCATAGGTTTTACCAAACTTAATGACATATCTATTAAAATCTGCTCCTCTTCATTTGTTAATCTTTGTACATAAATATGTCCTATATGTTGTGTCGTTGGATGATTATGTAGTCCACATAACACCTTTAACATCCAATCGTCCTCAATCGACAATTTCACTCCTCTTAAATCAAATGGAGAATTCACACTTATGTGTTCTAACAAATCTCTTTCGTTTTGGTTCATAATCTGAATGATTATTACATTTTTTCATATTTTTCACTACGCTCACATCCATAGCGTATAAGAGGCTTGTGTCCATAACCACCATGCTCGGAATATGTTATAACAATAACGATACCAAGTTTCTTCCCAACCATACAAACCCAATTACATAATGACTCTCGACTATGGAATACCCACGCAATCAACATTAAAAAACTATAATTAAAAAAATTGTACCAAGAGTTGAATTAGTAGACATAAATTTAATATATTCATACTTGGTTAGTAGTGAAGTTTTGCGCATAATCGTATATATTGAAGTTGTCATCATTTTCCTGACATTTATAACAAATAAAATTAGATTATGATAAGTTATGAAAATCTAAATTTATTACGGTCATACAAAAAATACAATATTATAATAAAAACTTACTTCTTGATGACTAAGAACAACTTTCGAGAATCCAGAAGAAGTCGTAGTGTCAATAGCTGCATCCATTCTCGTTTAACTAAATATTATAATTCAGTGAGAAAATAAGTCGGCTCAACAATAATGTTCACAAAGGATAATGCATGCACGAAAATTCATAACTTGCACACACACACAAATTCATGGACCTATATACACACAAATTCATGGATCATTATGACTAGTGCAGTACATATAAATAGCTCCTTGGATATGTCTCACGTAATGAATGCACACACATTCATGGACTTTATGAGGAGTATATACGAAAATTCATAAACCCATTTAACAATTAAAAATCATCATCTTACATGCAATCTGACAAACGTGAAAAGAATTGTATATAAATCGGTTCTCACTTGAAAACGTAAAAATAGTCGTACTTAAATATAGGCAAATTCAGAGTAAATTGATATGAAGCTTACTAAATAATAAATTGAAAATAATAGTATTAAATTCATAATGAATTTGTTCGAAAAAGAAAAAAAATTCATAAAAATTCATAAGAAAAGTTTTCATACACTTTATGGTAGAAAATTAACTCATTAGAAACATTTAATGCTTCCTATGTGAAGAATTCTAAGTCATGACTACTAATATACTTTTGTACCAATAGATATATTTACTATCAGATTTAATAAATATTCTTGAGAAAAATTAAGTGATTTAAAGAATGAATACACAATAGAACTATAATGAATATACCTCTCTTAATACAGAACTTGTGGAGCCTCTAGATAACTGGATAAGTGAACAGAAAGAGCCGAAACTTTCATATGTATCCAATAAGGGATCTACAATTTGTACAGTTATCAAAAGGGAAATGGTACAGACTACAGATCATATGTTGTCTCCGGTGTCTTCCATGTCAACAGAGTTACCCATACCCAACCCATAGAAAACAAGAGTCAAAACACTGTTGGAGAAGATAGATGAAGAAATGCAGATGCATAAAAGGTGAAGGATTTCCATTTCAATGGAACGTGAAAACGTAAAAGTGATAGCTATGCTCCCATATATCTCTCCCTGAAAATTTCTCTGGAATGTAAATGTTAAAAACGGAAATATGGAGTAAAACACAAATTATAAAACTGAGTAGTAGGTTTTCAGACATAAGTTCTAGGAACTCAAAAAAAAAAAAAAAAAAATTATCCAATTTCGAAGCTTAACTTCCACGAGTGAAAGGATTTGCCCCATGTAGAAGCAGTATGAAAAAGATGAATTAATATAGACACAACGTAAAAGTAATTGAGATACAATGGTTAAATAGAGTATAAATTCATTTATTGTGAAGAAAAGAAAATTATCTTGCCTCCATGGAAGAAAGTAAAAGCTGTCGAAATAGCTTTGAGCAATGAGACGTTAAGGGAAAAAAAATAGGTTTTATATTTGTGTTGTAACAATAATTTATTTAATTAAAAAGTATATTAAAACTCTAATTATGTAATTTTACATTAGGATATTTAAGTAAATAAGAAATTTGTAGTGTGTTTAATAAGATTTGTGGTGGTAATATAATTACCCATCATTAAATAGATTATAGGCTCTTTGAACAATAAGTAAAAATTTGTACAGGCTATTTTACCGAAGATCATGGTTGACTAGGCTTTTTAAACAAATTCGCCCCTGACGTGCTGCCACCGGATCGTATAAAAATATAAATGCATATGAATTCCTCGACCTCATCTCTTTCTTCTTTTCTCTCTCTCTATGCGTCTCGGGAGGGTGAATTGCGTGGCTTCAAAATCTTTATTCCGAAATCCGGTCAAGGTACTAAAAAGATTGCTGTTTTAATTTGTTGTTGCAATTCTTGTGATTCTCTGTGAAGGCGCCGTTTAAGCTCTGCAATTTCCATATCCCATCGATCAGCTTTAATTGAAATTGCCAGAAACTGATTCTGTTGTAAGTATCAATTGGTCCCATTTGGTAATTTTTTGTTTAATATGTTGAACCATTTTTTGTTCTTAATGTTGAGTTATTGCTTTTATGATGATCATCAAATCTTCTGGTATATTGGCTTGAGTTTATGTGTTGAAATTTAGTTGGCAATGACGAAGGCTTTTGCATACCATTTATAACATGGCCAGTGGTCTTATTTTGCCAGTCCAATTTATGATATTAATTTGAAGGACTTGAGTCCTTTGTTAACAAAAGGTGATTGGAGCATTTAATGGGATTTTATAAGTTTGAATGCTTGGTGATAGAAGTGAATAGTTTAGAGTGCAATTTTGTATAGAGGTTGTATATGTAGAGTTTCCTGCATATCCTTCTGTGGAAGTTGTATCCTTAAGGAGATGTTATCTCTCTTGGAAGAGAGATGACCCTTCAATCAAATGCACAACTTTTGGTAAAGAATAATATTATCTAGCACCACAGGACAGATGCTACACTTTATTCGTTCAATTAAATGAGTCATATAACTTTGCATTTAAATGTCATATAATTGCCACCTAAACTAAAACCTGTGGTGATGAATAGCATTATTCTTTGGTAAATAGGCACAACTATTTAACAATATAAAAAATATTTCAACTTTGTGATATATTTGTATATTGTAAACTTGTAATGCCTGCACATAACCATTTATCTTTTAGTGGTAGTAGGATAAGAGCAAACTTTGGAAAGCAATAATGTTAAATCTATTTCTTTACTCTTGTGGTAGTTCACATTTTTTTTTTCGCGGTTTAAGTGAATTTTTAATCTGTTTTATAATTCTGCACGATTGTCATTTTACTGGAAGTGGAAGCCATTTGTTTTATTTTCCAATGCTGAAGTTATTGAATCCTTGATTAACAAGAATGCTCTCATATTTGAGGTCAATGTTTTTTGTACAGATGCAAGTATAGTTGTTCATGATATAAAGTGAAAGGAGAAGAAAAAGAAGTTGCTTTTCTTGGCTGATTTACAGAATAAGAAGATGACTTCTGGTGGAGAAGATTTTCTTAGTGCGATAGTACCACTGCTAAAACTTCTCTCCCTTACCCTTATTGGATTAGTTCTTACGCATCGAAGAACCCAAATTATCCCGAAAGACACATTCAAGCTACTTAGCAAGCTTGTATTTGCCCTTTTCTTACCGTGCCTGATCTTTACCCATCTGGGGAAATCCATTACACTCAAAAACATCGCGGAGTGGTGGTTTATTCCTATTAATGTGTTGGTTAGTACAGCCTTTGGTTGCATCTTGGGGATCTTTGTGGTGATCATATGTCGGCCACCTCCTCAATTTACTCGATTCACTATCATCATGACTGCATTTGGTAATACTGGTAATCTTCCTATTGCCATCATTGGCTCCGTTTGTCATGGCGAGGAGAATTTATTCGGTCCTGATTGCAAGCAGAACGGGGTTGCTTATGTATCTTTTGCCCAATGGGTTTCCGTGATTCTTGTCTATACCCTCGTTTATCACATGATGGAGCCTCCACTGGAGTATTATGAGATTGTTGGGGAGGAGGACGAGAAACATGAGCAACAACCGTCTGATGAAGCGAGTAAACCTTTGCTTGTAGAAGCTGAATGGCCTGGCATTGAAGACGAAGAAATCGAAAATTCCAAGACACCCTTAATAGCTAGGATATTTAAAGCCTCATCTAGTGTTTCACAGACCGCTTTGCCTGATATCGAGCAAACAGTAGAAGATAGCGGAAACAGTCCCATGCCTATTCGGTGTTTGGCAACGCCTAGAGTTGTCAGGAAGATGCGAATTGTTGCTGAACAGACTCCAATCTGGAACATACTTCAGCCTCCAACAATTGCTTCTCTGTTAGCTATAATCGTTGGCATGGTTCCCAGGATCAAGAATTTTGTCTTCGGATATGATGCTCCACTTTCTTTCCTTTCTGACAGTTTAGAGATCTTAGCCGGTGCTATGGTGCCATCAGTCATGCTTATTCTAGGAGGTATGCTTGCGGAGGGGCCTGATGATTCTAAACTTGGAGTTCGCACTACTATCGGTATAATCGTAGCAAGACTACTGGTTCTTCCTTTACTTGGAATTGGGGTCGTAATATTGGCAAATAAGCTACATCTTCTGGTTGATGGTGATGAAATGTATAAATTTGTAATCCTGTTGCAGTATACAACACCAAGTGCTATTCTACTGGGAGCTATTGCCAGCTTGAGGGGCTATGCAGTTAGTGAATCATCAGCACTTCTTTTTTGGCAGCATTTATTGGCACTATTTTCCCTTTCCCTTTACATTGTCTTGTACTTTAAGTTACTCTTATAAGTCTCATGTGATAAAACTCCAAACTAGTTCTTCAAGTGTAAGAAATCAGATTCAGTGGAATAAAAACATCTCCTCTTGTGATGTTTCATTCATTGTTTAAGATTTTAAGGTATACGTCTTTATATCAGTCTTCTTTTCTTAATGGGCTTGAATTTTCTCGAGTCACACCGAACTTACCTAGGAAGGATTCATGAGCATGACACTCGTGGGTAAGGTGGACTGTTAGATTCTTTGATTCTGAGGCATACCATATGGTGTTGCAGGTTATATGAGCTTTTACATGGGCATCCAAACTTTGTGGTTCGACCTAACATTCCCTACTTGTCTTAACTTCTAACTAATTCCAAGGGCCTGTGAATTAGGTCCATTTAGGGAGGTGGTGGTAGTTTCATGGTTGCAATAAACTTTCTTTTATAGTCTAAATTAGGCTGGTGTCCAGTGTACATATGAAAAAATTGTCGATGCCTGATCAACCCAAGCTCCTCGGTCTTCATCAAATGGGCTTCAGTGGGATCTTACATGGTTTATATAAGCAACTATTTACAATTTGGGTTCGGTTCATTTGATCTATTAGGTTAACCAAACATTGTAAGCTAGTTATTTTATCATTAATAAGTGTCCATTAATGACCCGAATACCATTAAAATTTACAAAAAGGGAACATTTCATATTTAAGGTGGTTAAAATATACAATTTTAAAATTAAGAAATAAGTTTTAAAACTTCAAAAATCAAGTCATACATAAATTTTATTAATTCAATAAATAATTAAACAAATTATTAATTAGATATACTAAGGTCACAATTACTGAACGTTTCAATCATAAATTATCAAATTAATAGATCACGTATTATTTTTCCGTCACAAATTATCAAATTAATTAATCACAAATTATTTTCAATCACAAATACTCTTCATCACACCCCACACCCAAATAGTTGGTCACAAACATTTTTCATCTCATCCTCACCCCACCATCAACACCCATAGTTGGTTACAAATTAACTAAATAGACGATTATAAACACAAAAATAGTTGGTCACAAACGTTGACCATTCCCACCCCAACGTCGACACCAATCGAATTTCAAGCCATCACACTACCACCACCAGCACCACCCCACCATAACACAATTGCATACACAGGGATGAAATTTTCGGCACCAACACCACCTCAAAAATATATCAAAGAAACAAAATTTCCAGCATCACTGCATACACGGAGGTGTCGTCGTTGCGTGGCGTTCACACTATCGAACGTGCGCGCAGCAACAACGACATAATTGCAACAATGCTCAATGGTGAACATTGTTATGCACGTCGCTCACAATGCCACAAGCAGTGATGTTCAATACTAAGCATTGTTGCAGTGGTGCCCACCTCGTCGAGCGTCACTGCGTGGCAGCGATCACCAAGCCATAGCGACGTTACCACTGCAATAGGTTGGGTGGGTGTAGGGAGAAGAAAGAAGGGAGAGGTTAGAGAAGAAAATGATTTAAGGTTTGTGAGTAAAATTTGGTTGGTGGGTTGGTGGGGTGTAATTTAATTTTATAATATTATTATCAATATTAAAAAATTGAATTACCACCTGATTTTTGAACAAAACAAAATTTATCCTAATTTTTGAACTGAAAAGTTAAAAACTATGTATGAGTGGAGTTTCCACTTACAAAAATATAATTGTTCAATTATTATGACCAGAACACATAAAATATTCAAAAAAGAGCTTTATTTAAAATTTGGATCTCTCAAATGACGGCAGGCCAATGGTTGGAATAAATCAAGTTTCAAAAAGGCACGAGGGATGGCGAGACCGCGAGGTCGAATCTCAATTCTTACGAGTTTAGATGTGATATGGCGTTTTCTTTTTTTTAATATTATTTTAATTATCATTAATAATAATTCCTTATATATATAAATTTACGTTAAAAATTAGAATTTAAAAGTTCGCGTCTTTTGGCGCTTAGGCTTGTACACATTTTCCGTATGCAAGATGGTTTCTTCATGCCTCAGCGGATAGCGGACCAAGTTTTTTTGCTAGAGCGTCATGTGGTAGTTGAGCATCAATGCTAAGTTCTGTATTTTATCATCTTTTCACTTCCAATGCTTGAATCTTCATCTCGACTCTTATCTTGACCATCTCCAATCTCCTTTAAAACACATCAAAATACCTCATTTTCTTGTCATTTTTTCGTTGAAATATCAAGTTTGGGAGTCTTCATTTACAATATTCAAAGTATTCAAAATTAGCCTTAAGTTGTATTAAAAAAGGTCGAGATAAGTATATAAAACACATGTACCGCTTTCTTCGTTTCTTTTCCCTTCTTTTTGCATTTCACCGTGCTAATCTCGTTTTGGATTTAGGTTTGGAAAACTTTTTGTACCTTGTTCAGGGTTGTCCTTTTTCTCCTGCATCTTACTCGTACACGAAGTCAGCATAAAAGGTGCCCGTTCACATGTGATAGGACTGACATGGTGCGCTGGTTATGAATTTAATGATGATAAAAATAGAAAACAATATTACGACAATACTAAAAATGACATAGTTTAAAAATTACACTTGTTCCTTGCGAGTTTTAATAATTTGTTATCGTTGTACAATAATTTCATTATCGAGTTTCAAAAGTACATATTTCTCTACATAAAAGATCACAAATATCTGTACTTCCTCTTATTACATTACGCTAACGAGATATGGGCTAAATGTGCAACTGGCCATTGGCACAGATAGACTAGTTTAAAGCTGGGCTAGTCTGCCCCTTCGGAGGTGGCCTAGTTGGTGGAGTAGGTAAACATGGAGACCAAAGATCACGAGTTTGAATCTCCTATTAACACTTCCTCGTTCGAGCCAGTTGCACGGGCTAGTCTGCCCCTTCAGAGGTGGCCTAGTTGGTGGAGCAGGTGAACATGGAGATCAAAGGTCACGAGTTTGAATCCCCTATCAACACTTCCTCGTTCGAGATCGTTGCACCGGGCTTGCCTAGTGCAGTTTACCTCTCATGTGTGGTTTGCGGGCTACTGCACATGGAACAGGATTTCCCTAGTGCACACTCACAGTGGTTGGACCTCCGCCCCTTCGAGGTGGTCTGGCCTCCGCGGGCGGGTAACAGTGCGGGTTCCTACGTCAACAAAAAAAAAAAAGTTGGGCTAGTCTTGTTAATTTTGGAATGTTAAGGGTCTGTTATCTTTGCCGTTTTCAAGCCGTTTTCTGTTTTCGATTTTTCAAAACAGTAAAAATGCGTTCTCTTTTTTATTTTTAAAAATGCGTTTTTGAAACAAGATTAAAATTTACAAAGAAAACGCAAAACGAAAAAGTTTGGGTGATTTCAGTTATAACTTGGATTTTGAGATTTTTTTTATTTTTCAAAATAATTTTTAAAAATGGCAAAAATAACATGTTTTCAATAATCTCAAAATAGACACTCAAAACACAAAATCCAAAATGAATTCAAAACTAAAAATAAAAAATTGAAATACGAAGAGAACATCTCATAAGTTTTTCCCTTTTTAAATTTTTGAGTCGGGCTAGGCTTAGACATGTTGAGCTATACGTTGTGCCTTCCTGCCATTTATCATTCGGCAATAGAAGGGCACAATCATCCTTTACACGTTAAAACCTCATTCCTACGTTAAAAAGTAAGTGAGGTACCATCTTCCCGTGTACGCATCGAATCTTTTTCACTTTCAATTTCCACATGCAATAACTTACATTTCTATATATCTTTCCAAATTCCAAGAACAAACTCGAGAAATTAAACACAAAAAATGGCCACCAAAGATAGGAAAATCGAGGTGGCTATGGACTTCTCAAAGAGTAGCAAATGGCATTGCAATAGGCTATTGACAATTTACACAAATCAAAATAACAAAAAATAAGAAAAGAAAAACGAGTATACGTTGGGGTTCAGGGCTTCACCTTCTTCTTCCGCTGCTGCCGAATAATTTACGATGGCTGATGGAGAGGCGAGCTGCGAGCAACAACCAAAATTGAATGGTGGAAGAGGTGGCGGAAACTGAGAGTCGAGAGGACTGAGGAGGCGACGAAGATTGAATGGAATCAAGGCTATGAGGGCCCGAGGCAGAGAAAGAAGGGTTGTAATTGGTATGGGTCTAACGAATCTAACTAAAAGTAATATGATATTGGGATCAATAAGAATGGTTTTGGGTTGCACTTTTTGGTTATGGGCATTAGTTAAAACTAAATAAATACATAATGGGCCTTCGAATTGGGCCCAAAAGTCCAGTGCAGTGTGCCATTGGACCTCATTGGGCTCCGCCCCTCTAGGGAGGGACATTGGCAGAGCGAGCACCCGACAAGGGGTGCAGCCGTTCGAGCTGGCTTTTTCGGAATTTAAAGTTGTCGTTGGGAGCCACTGAGCTAGGAAGGAAACTCGGCGAAGGGAGCAAGGGTCGGAAGCTTGAGGTGGAAGATGATAGTTAATGGATTGGGGTAATTTCTTTTTTTAATTGTGGGTCTTTTCTTTTGGAATTGGGCCTCATATTTTTTAAGAAAAAATTTTGGCCCATCGGGCAATTAATTGTGGGCCTTTTCTTTTGGACAATTCCATTGTAACAATTCCAAACCGGCAAAGTCAGAACCCTATCTCAATCCCTCCATCTCGCTGCGCACTAGCCCCTGTCGTTGTGACCTGCTGCTGTTGACGAGTCGCCGTTGTGAGTCTTTAATTACCATTGTGAGTTCTGCCTCTCTTTTTTACACTGCATCACCATTGTCACTTAGAGTCACGCCTCTCTTCTTTTTTGGTTTTTGTTCTTTTACATTTTAGTTCATTTTTTTTATTTATTATTTATGAATTATGATTTATGTTTTATGAATTATGATTATTGACTGTGAGCCTGCTCACTGTGGGGATTTTGTGAATTTGAGAATTGGAGAGTTTATTAATTTGAGAATTTTTGGGATTTTGTTGCTCACTGTTGAGGTTTATGATTTATGAAAATTTGGGGTTTTACATTTTATTGCATTTACATGTAAATTGAAGAATTTTTAATATTATGTAATTAAATATTAATAAACAATCGTTGATGTCGAAAATCAATAATCAATGACCGCTTTAGCTTACCTCTAATCAGAGATTCGTTACTGGGGGACCCAACTCTCCCTCGTGTATGTACCAACGCAATTTTAGGAATATATCTTACATAGAAAATAAAGATTAAATTAACGTATAACGTATAAGAATTTTTGTTACTTCTCTTAACAATTTTAACATTTTAAGATCCAGGAACCCCAAATCCTGTTACGGAATGAATGGCTTCTAGAGCATGTAATTGACCGTTGATAATAAATTTGAATATGAAGAATTTTTTTTGCTTAGAGCATGTAAAATGCATGCAGGAAAAGAGCAATGGCCGCCTATTTGGTCAACGGGAGTCAGCATTGGACTTTGACTGCTCTAATTCCAGTCTCATTTCTTTCAAGACCTTCTCTTTGATTGAACACGTTCCAATTTACATTTCAATAAGGCTTAAATTCAAATCGTAATTTTGATTTTGACCCATCTTCCTAATTCCTAGTCTATTATAGTTTTAGGTTCGACCTTTATTAAAAGAGATACAATTCGTTCTAAAGGAAAGAATTTGAAAAAAGACTAAATTATATTTCCAATTAAGAATAGGTCGCAAGTTTGATATCTTTGTAACAAGGATATTTCAGGAGTGGCTCTTTTCGTATGATAATTTGAGGTCAAAATACGTGTTATAATGATATCTTTGTAACAAGGATATTTCAGGAGTGGCTCTTTTCGTATGATAATTTGAGGTCAAAATACGTGTTATAATGTCTAATACCATCAACAAAAATAAGACCTCCGGTGGACCCAAAAAATATCAAATTTGCTTTTTAAATTGTTTGCTATGCTCATATTTGGCGAATGGCTCCAGGAATAAAATATTGGTTATAGAGTTAAAAAACATGAACTACCAGTTGACTTGATAAAAGATGATGAAATTTATTTGAAAAACTCTCAACGACGAAAAAAAAAAACTGGCCTTGCAAAAACTATAGCGATAACGTGTTTGATTCTTAGACATAGGCCTACAAATTGTTTTAGATTATAAATTGGTCGAGTTTATTTATTAACAAAATGTTTTATTAGATTCACAACTTTTATTCACTTTTTAATCACATATTTTTCAAATCTACCAACTTATAATCTTATAGCATCTCTAATAGACACAATTAGTAAATAGCATCTTATATATAAAGGAGCATCTTTAAATTTAGAAAGAAATTTTTTATACACTCCAACAATACTCTCTATTATGACTCTTTATATTTCTTTTCTTAATAAATTTTTATTGTTTTCACATCATCTTTTATTTTAACATATTTTTTCAAATGTCAATGGCCAATCAATTCAAATATTGTTTAAATAATTTATGAAATAGAACATTGAAATATGATACTTATTAAATGCAATTTTTATAAAGTAAGAGAGTGTGTTTGACTCTTCAGATTTAAAGAGCTAAGTTAAAAAAAAAAAAAAAAAGAATATCTGAAAACTTATTTTTATGCGTATAAGTAAGAGTGTGTGTTTTGACTCTTCAGATTTATAGAGCTAAGTTAAAATAAAGAATATCTTAAAACTTATTTTTATGCATTGACTCTCCAAAATAGAGAACGTCCTATATTTATACCGTCTCCTAAGATACTCTTAGAAAGCTTTGTCAAAGGGACTAAATATGTTGTAAGATGATTATCTGATAATCAAGATTACAAATCACTATATGTCGAATAACCTACAACTTTTTAAAACCATAAGCAATAAAATTCAACGTTCTTGCTTACACATCACTCCAAGTATGGTTCAAAAACAAAAACAAAAGATAGCATGATGATGAAATCTAAGATGATGCATAGAAAATATTTGTTTTTGAGAGGAATATGTTGTGTTTACATTCCAATGACCAAAAAATATTTAGAAGAAAAATGTCATGGAGTGTGTGGAATATGCGGGGAATCGTTATGAAAGCAAGATACATGCTTTGTTTGCCACTTTCAATGGATTCCATTCACATGCCCCTATCCAAAAAGACAGCATTATCTTGCATGCTTTCTCGCTTATAACTTATATAAGTTGTAATTTGCACCAACTTTTAAGTTTCCTTACGTTATTGGACTTTTAGGGCTATTAAAAGACACAAAATGTTGTATTGTAGTATAGGGTGGGACATGATTGGTACCCTTGAACAATCAAATCTTTCTTTTCTTGTCACTAATTTTTGTTGATTCTTTTACTTATAGTCATTGTTTGATTTACATAAAATTGAATTATTATCCTTAGGCATACAAGACACCTTTCTTATAAGATCTTTTAGGGATGGAAAAATGGCCCGAGTGACTCGGGTTCGATTTGAAAAAGCCTGAGTCGGGCCGGCTCGTGGCTCAGTGGGGCCGAGCCTCATTTTAGGGCATCGGTGTCCGCCACTTATTTTTTGTATTTTTTTTTTCTTTTCATTTTCACTATAATTTTTTATATGTAAATATTTAGTTATTATTTATAATACGTATAAATTGCACAAATTTTAAATTCTTTAAAAACTATATTAGATTTGTCACGAATTAAAAAAAAAATCGAGCCGAATCGGGCCTGCTAAAACTCGAGTCAAAAGCTCGGGTCGAGCATAAATTTTTTGATGTGTAAAAAAAGCTCGAAGTATTTTTACTTGAGCCAAGATCGAGCAAAAAGTTTCGAATCGCGACTCAACTCGTTGACACCCCTAAGATCTTTCATACAAGATTTTCTGTGATTAATTAATGTAACATATATACAACAGTCACTACCAAGTCAACTTGTCAATTTACTCAATACATGTCAGATCTAGGTCATAGAGAGATTAATATTCAAAAACATTATGATCTTTTAGGGATGGAAAAATGGCTCGGGTGACTCGGGTTCAATTCGAAAAAGCCTGAGTCGGGCCGGCTCGTGGCTCAGTGGGGCCGAGCCTCATTTTAGGGCGTCGGCGTCTGCCACTTATTTTTTGTATTTTTTTTCTTTTCATTTTAACTATAATTTTTTATATGTAAATATTTAGTTATTATTTAAAATACGTATAAATTGCACAAATTTTAAATTCTTTAAAAAAATATATTAGATTTGTCACGAATTTTTAAAAAAAATCGAGCCGACTAGGGCCCGCTAAAACTTGAGTCAAAAGCTCGGGTCGAGCATAAATTTT